>CM060614.1:32437921-32497373 GCA_030578255.1 Tiaroga cobitis | reverse complement strand
AACAGACTTTAGTGCATTAATAATATACGATAACATGATGTTATAACTGAACAGCGGCCATTCAGTTCTAGTCGATCCTTATGCTCTGTCCATTACAGCTTCAGTTCAAAGAACATGTGACGCGTTTTCAGTCGTAAACCTCAGGCTCAACATTACTGTGCAGAAACACATCTGGGTTAATCAAATATTTCGCTCAAGCTTGACAAAATAAAGGCTATAATGCTTCAGACTCTCTTAAAGAGGGACAAATGGTTTGGAAATAATATAGGATTGATCATTTAAAACTGCCCGCTCTCCAAATAGCGTTTGCATAAATATAAGGCTCAGTTTATATAATAAACTGCATTTACACAGGAGACGTGTTTGTGCTGGGAAGAATGACATAGCTTAATAAAGTGTGCTAGTGCTGCCCACTTTCCAGCGGCGCTGGTTCCGGAAGCATTTTATCCATTCATTTCTTCCATAGGGATTAAACAAAGTTTTTGTTGAAGAGTTATAAACCATTAACCAAACCAACCAGCTACAACGTGAAATATAACATTACAAACATGGATGTGTAGCAAAAAGGTTTTGAAAATCGACAAAAATGCAAAGGTACAAGACAGTAACTTTACTCCCATGAAGCATTGTGAAGAGCATAATCAAATTAAAAACCATCTACTCATAATCGATTACGTCATCCGCGGTGCTTCATGGGAGTGGGCGGAGCTAAAGAGCTTGCAACTCTCTGATTGGAACGTTCTGTAGAGCATCATGGGTAATGTAGTTGTCCACTGAATTCCACTGTTAAACATGACAACTTTAAAAATCAGCTGAAAAAATGAGGGCTGACATCTTCAACAGAAGCAAAACACCATCGATTAACAACCTCACACTCACAGCAGGACTGTCTTTAACGGTTATTGTTGAAAATGGAGAAAATTAATTAGTTTTTACTTCCACAACACAACTGATGCACTTGGGTGAATACGGCACAGACAGTGCTAGACCTGAGCTTATAGTGGCGGGTTCAGTTTGACTGCAGGTGACAGCAAATGCAGGTTTTAATGTGACGATTTGCCTCACTCGAATCATCGTGCGACTCACATGAAATAATGCACAAACATCCACCAGAGAGCAAAAAGGCTCACACCTCACACACACACACACACACACACACACACAGATGCGCTGGCTGCTTTAATCTCTCCCTGCAGCTCCAATTTCATGCTCTCAGCATTAGAATAATTTGTTTGGCAGGAGAAGCACACACACACACACACACACACAGGGGGCAGTGTCGGCATCACCATAACCTGTGTGATCTCCATTAGTGGCTCTGAGGAGGAGGCCGGCTCTTCCTTCACTGAACCCGGGATCGCTGAAGTCTGCAGATTGGCTGGATGGATCTGTGTGTTGGCGAGGAGCTCGACGGAGGCTTATGAGCTGCTTCACACACACACACACTGGCTGACGGATGGCTCTATGGACCCTCCCAGCTGCTTTAATATTGATTATGGACTGGCCCATCGAGCACGAGGGCCTGAGGGGGGCTGAAGGATCAGAGAGTCCTCGTCTAATCTTCATTGAGCTTGTATTCACACGGGCTACCGCAGATACTCTACACTGTCTCGTTATATTTATCACAAATGTTATTTAGGGCTACTTACAGTCGTAATTATTCAGACTGCTAGATCGTGACAGGAATGAATATGCAATGGAAAAACAACAAGATAAATAAAAAAAGAGTAAGTAATAATCAACTAATGATAATAATAATAATAAAAAAAATAAGGTAACACTTTATAATAACTGCACGCTATTAATCTCTAGTTAAGCATTAGTAAACAGTTCAAATGGAAGTAGGTTGACTAAGGTTTGATGCGGCTGTGCTGATTCTGATTTGACTGAATGTGTTGTGCATGATACATCCGTTACGGAGAAGCTGTTGATTACTGAAATGCTGCATGACACACACAGACACACACACACACTCTCCAGCTCATTTGATCCTGCACACTCGTGTGTACTGTATGTAAAGACAGATTTACACTCGTCCTAAAATGACGCCACTGCATGTGTAATCTGCAACCTGGCACACCTGAGCCATTTAGCAGCGAACAAAGTCTCCAGCATATTGAGCAATTTATTTGTACGCATATGATTAGTGTTGGGCCGGCGTGCGGGAGAAGGAGACCCTCTCTCATTATACAGCTTGTCTAAAACAAATGGGTCGGTGTGTTGGCAGAATAAGCAACACTATATTTCATCTGACTCAGTTTCTGTGGGATGTCACAGGTGAGTTAGTGTGACAGCCGGGAATAATTGGGTTTTCACCCGCCGTCATTTTGAGTGTGTCTTGAAAAATCAGCCCTCGTTTGGAATTCTGGGTTGGATGGGATTTCTATCATGTGTTTAAGAAATTCTGCTCATTTATATTTCCATTCCTAAGCTAGAAATGCCCTTTGACTGCCGTATTCCGGGGAAAAAGGAGCATTTTGTTAGCCAAGGGAAGGATATCGGGCTTGGACCATGTATATGTCACGGCTCATTACTGGTTATTGTACGAACCGATGTCAACAAGTGACCCGTCTAACCTTTACACATATGCTATACTATAAGTGCACGAATGCATGGTTGATATTGTATTCCAAAAGATTTACAAGCACTCGGTATTGCCTTGAAGATACTGAGGTCGGTTCAGCTTCCGTCCACATAGTCAAACGTCAGATATAATCCAGCGACACATGAAAACATGCCCACGTCTCGCACCCTGAGCTAAGCAGATGAGAAGCGGAGAGAGTGTGTGACGCATTCAGAACAGGCCTGGAAACACACTCCGCCATCGGCTGGAGCAATGCTTAATTTTATTAGCTTCAATTCCCCACATCGTTTCCCATCGTCCGGTTCTAGTAAATGTAGAGAAACAACAGGACAGCGATTTGTCATTTAGCATGGCGTATGAAGCAGATGGACACGACCTTCCCTCTTCCCGACATCCCGGCCACTCAGACGACCCATCAGTCACGCCTGGGCTCTCAGGGGCGTGTGCTCGTTAGTTAATTGCACTGAATATTCACTCGTCCACTGGTCCTGCTCACTACAGTTAAATCAACACTACAGACCCGGCCCGAACCCGCGGCCTCTGCACCCGCTGAGGGGGATGATGAATGTGTGCAAATATTAACTCATTTTAAATGACACTGAAGTCAATTTATGGAAAGATTGTTTGGGTGGAGAGGATGTGGAGAGAATTAGTCAGGAATAGCTCTAATAGAGATGTGCTATCTCATTTTCTAGGGGATTTTGTAATGGTAGTGAATGCAATTCAGAACAATAACAAGCTTTTTTTTCAGAAGAAAATGCGGGTATTGTTTGCCAGTGCATCTGTGGTTGCTAGGATGCTCTGGCTGGTTGCTAGGGTGTTTCTATGATGATTTGGGTGGTTGCTAGGGGGTTTATACGATGTTCTTGTTGTTTGCCACAGTGTTTAAATGGGATTACTTGGATGTTTCTAGGGTGTGCCAAAGTGTTGATATGTTGTTACTAGGATGTTTCTAGGGTATTCTGGGTGGTTGCTATGGTGTTTCTAAGATGGTCTTGTTGGTTGCCAGAGTGTTGATATGTGGTTACTAGGATGTTTCTAGGGTGTTCTGGGTGGTTGCTAGGGGGTTTAGAAGATGTTCTTGTTGGTTGCCAGAGTGTTGATATGTGGTTACTATGATGTTTCTAGGGTGTTCTGGGTGGTTGTTAGGGTGTTTCTAAGATGGTCTTGTTGGTTGCCAGAGGCTGTGTCCGAAATCTCCCACTACACACTATTGTGGACTATATAGTGAGCTCACCATTTTGTAGTGCTGTCCGAATGTATAGTGATGATTATTATACCCTATACAGTCCACTCAATGTATCCCAGAATGCATTTTAAAAAGTAGTGGACAACCGATGGTCACTAACCCAAGCCCTACATACCATCATGCATTGCACTGATCGTAAAAATGGCGGATGGACGTCAAGGAGAGCAGCGCGACAATACGAATTTGTCATACAAATGTAAGTTATGTTCTTTCTTGTTTAACTTCCGATATGTAGTAGTTCTACAATTTTGTCAGACATGTATAAATTGTTTGTAAGCACGTATTGCCCCATTACGGCAAAAATCATGCCTAACTTTTACTTGTACTTGAGTAAAATTTAGCCAGGGGTATCTGTACTTTTATTCAAGTAATAAAGCTGTGTACTCTGTCCGTCTCTGATAAAGACCTAGCATCATCTTCATCTTTAACAATTTGACGACGTCTCGCTAGCGTAGCAAGAACAGCACGTCGTTTTCTGTGTCTAGAAATCCTGTTTCTTTTGCTAATCCGCAAAATCTTCTGAATCACGAGAACAAACAAACAAAAAAGATAAATATTGAGTGGCATCTCCACAGAGTCTAAAAGCTGTTTTATTAAGAGTATTATGAGCAAGATATTTGATAACGTAGATCTGAGACATTTAGACATTTCCTAATGTCGACAGGCAAGAGAAAACGGTGTGGTGCGAAAATGAAAATATATGAAATATGTGTACGTATTAATTTTATTTATGTTTATAAGTTATAATCATGTGTGGAGTAAAGCATTATAACAGAAACGGCCAGAAATTACTTTTAATTTTACAATTTTGGAGAAATAAGCTCAATATAATGTAATGTATTTAAAAAAAAAAATCTCTTTAGCCCAGAGCTGGCTCGGCACCAGCTGACAGATGATGGCGCGTTTAAATAGTGCGACAGTAATGACGTAATCAACGGCGCCGAGAGACGATCAAATAGTGTCCGAAAGTGGTGTTTCTATTATGCTGGTGAGCTCACTATATAGTACTCTACACCCTACCCCCTACATAGGGGTTAGAGAGTAGTGGTTTGAGTGGAGATTTCGGACACAGCCAGAGTGTTTAAATGGGGTTACTTGGATGTTTCTAGGGTGTTCTGGGTGGTTGTTAGGGTGTTTCTAAGATGGTCTTGTTGGTTGCCAGAGTGTTTAAATGGGGTTACTTGGATGTTTCTAGGGTGTGCCAAAGTGTTGATATGTGGTTACTAGGATGTTTCTATGGTGTTCTGGGTGGTTGCCAGAGTGCTGTTGTTGTTAGTTGCCAAAATGTTTAAATGTGGTTCCTGGGGTGTTTTCAGTGAGTTCTTAGTGGTTGCTAGGATGTTCTGTGTGGTTGCTAGTTTATTGCTACTGTATTTAGTTGCTAGGATTTTGCTAGGGTGTTCTTGGTGGTTGCCAGGGTTATCTATGTGGTTATTATGTGGTTGCTAGGGCTATCTTTGTGGTTATTATAATGTGTTAGGGTGTTCTGGGTGTTTGCCAGTGTCAGGGATCAATCAGGTTCAGTCACACCCACTGCACAAAGATCACTATCACCTGAGTATTAACCACCTGCACCTGTCATCTAATCCAGCACCACTGAGCACTACAAAAGAGCACACTTCTCATCCAGTCTCCGTCGAACCTTGAACTAGGAACCGACCTGCTAACTTTCTCTCTGTGATTCCCAGATTCGCATACTCAGCTGTTCCAGTGTGTCACCACAGAAATCCAGCAAAAGGACTTATCTACTGCTTCTCTCCCAAGACCCCACGCTTCCTCCTGGATGCTCCCCGATTCTCCTGTGATCCTTCCATGTGTTTTTCGGTTGGCACATCCTTTCTACATTCAAGCATATCTCTGCAAGATATCATCACACTATCATTCCTCTGCTATTTATATCCCGCATCTGTTCCGTTTCATCTGAGGCTCACCTGCCATTCTACTATTAAAGCTTTCTGAATCCAATTTACCTTGTTGTCCTCGTGTATATCCTGACAGAAGGTTCGACCAAAACCACCTTGGATTCAGAAAATCCCGCTCCAGTGAGAAATCCAGCCGAAATTCCTCTGCCTGGGTTTGACGAGCGCGGAGCGACAGCCAATCCCGCTTCCGCATCTGCTGCTTCGTTTCCGTGGTGTGTGACAAGCCCCATGGTAAAACCAACGCCCTTCTCAGGCAAGGAGGAGGATTGCAACGGGTTTCTCCTTCAATGTTCCCTAGCGCTAGAGGTACAGCCATATCATTTTCCTACTGAACGCTCAAAAATCTCCTTTGTTATTTCATTACTCACTGGCAGGGCACTGCAATGGGCCGAAACCATCTGGAATCAGGCTGGTCCAGCCACCACTACCCTCCAGACTTTCATAAACCATTTCAAAGAGGTTGTTGGCCGTTCTCTAGGCGATTCATCCATCTGTGAACAGCTCTATCATCTACGACAAGGTACAAGTTCAATCACTGAATATTCTTTGAAATTTAGAACCTTGGCTGCGGCAAGTGGATGGAATGAGAAAGCGCTCATCACTAACTACCGGCAAGGGTTAAATCCCGCTCTTCGATTGCAACTTGCAGTATATGATGATAGTGTTGGTTTAGAGAAATTCATCCAGTTCTCCATCCGAGTGGCTCGACGTGCTCAGAACTGTTATCCTGAAAATCGACAACCAGTTCATCCTGTTTCTTTTCAATCATTGGAGAGTCCCGTGGCAAACGATACAGAACCCATGCAGATTGACAACACCCGTTTGACTGTCTCTGAAAGAACCCGACGGATGTCAAATCATCTTTGCCTGTATTGTGGAGACAACACCCATTATATCAGCGTCTGCCCTGTCCGACCACCACGTCTCCTGGTGAGTTTGTTATCCACTAGTACCATTATTGTTGCTCCATTATCCGCTACAGTGTCATTGATTACTGCTGACGCTAGTATTTCAGTTACAGCCCTCATCGACTCTGGGTCAGCGGGTAATTTCATCTCGAGCGACCTCTGCAGGCAACTTCAACTCCCGAAGACCCACTCTCCAACCCCGTTCACCGCAAAATCAGTGACTGGAAAAGCCCTGAATCCCGGGTATGTGAAATACCAAATCAAGCCCATCACATTACAAGTAGGGTGTTTACACAAAGAATCATTCTCTCCTCTGATACTTGAAAACTCCACGGCAGCAATAATTCTGGGTAGACCCTGGCTCATACAACACAATCCCGTAGTTTGTTGGAGAAAGGGAGAAATTCTGCAATGGGGGTCAACATGTTTCTCTACTTGTTTTCCTGAACTTCCCGAGCCGGTTTCCCCCTCTCCAGTGAATATTCCCATCGCTGTGACATTCATTGAAAGCCCTCGGGAAAAACAGTCTACAGACATTCCTTCCTGTTACTCCACGTTCGCCGATGCTTCAGTCCCGAAAAAGCCTCCCATCTTCCACCACATCGACCCTGGGATTGTGCAATTGACTTAGAGCCAGGTGAATCGGTACCCCGAGGTCATATTTACTCTCTTTCCATCCCTGAACAACGAGCCATGGAGGAGTACATACAGGAAGCCTTGAAACAGGGATACATTCGCCCATCCACCTCTTCAGCAGCCTCCAGTTTCTTCTTTCTCGCCAAGAAAGACGGAGGATTGAGGCCCTGTATCGATTACCGCGCACTGAACAAAATAACCATCAAGTTCCAATACCCCCTTCCTCTGGTTCCCACCTCTCTTGAACAACTGAGAGGCGCACGCATCTTTACCAAGTTAGATCTCAGAAGTGCGTATAACCTTATTCGAATCCGCGAAGGGGACAAATGGAAAACTGCGTTCATTACCCCATCTGGCCACTATGAGTACCTCGTTATGCCATATGGATTGGTCAACGCCCCTTCTGTGTTTCAAGATTTCATGAATGAGATACTCCGTGACTTCCTGAACAAATTTGTGATTGTCTACATTGACGACATACTCATCTTTTCTCCCAACGAAACTGTCCATCGACACCATGTCTTTAAAGTACTCCAACGTTTACGAGATCATTCCCTTTTTCTCAAGGCAGAAAAGTGTAAATTCCACCAAGAGACTGTCCCGTTCCTCGGTTATGTCGTCAGCAAACACGGAGTGAAGATGGATGACGGGAAAGTCACAGCAGTCACCTCATGGCCAACACCTCAATCCATAAAAGAACTCCAACGATTCCTGGGCTTCGCAAATTTTTATCGACGTTTCATCAACAACTACAGTATCATAACCTCTTCACTCACCTCTCTCTTAAAGGGAAAACCCAAGTCCTTAATCTGGACTCCCGAGGCAGACACAGCATTCAACATCTTGAAACAGGAATTCACCTCTGCACCCCTTCTACGTCATCCTGATCCAAACCTCGCCTTCATTGTGGAGGTCGATGCCTCCACGACCGGAGTCGGTGCCATCCTGTCTCAACAGCAGGAAGATACCATCAAACCTCTCCCTTGTGCATTTTTCTCCAAGAAGTTATCTCCAGCAGAACAAAACTCTGATGTGGGAAACCGTGAGCTTCTCGCCATCAAGCTGGCGTTGGAGGAGTGGAGACATTGGCTCGAGGGTGCTCAACATCCATTCACAGTCCTTACTGACCATAAAAATCTGCAGTACCTCAAAGAAGCCAAGAGGCTGAACCCGAGACAAGCCCGTTGGGCCCTTTTCTTCACCCGTTTTCATTTCCACATAACCTACCGCCCAGGATCCAAGAACATCCGCGCCGACGCTCTCTCCAGACTTCATGCTCCCCTAGATCTCATTGAAGAACCTGAATCGATCTTACCAACATCGGTATTCATCAGCCCGATCCTTTGGGATATTGACGACCAGATCCAAAGAGGTACACGGCGAGATCCACCTCCACCTGAGTGCCCAGTCAACCTTACCTATGTCCCACATGAATTTCGTCTACCCTTTATTGAGTCTGCGCATTGCTCTGTGGGTACAGGACATCCCGGAGCCACGCAAACGTTTAATCTCCTTCAACCACGGTACTGGTGGCAAAAGATGAGGGGAGAGGTAAAACGCTTCATCCAAGGATGCCAAATCTGTGCTAAATCCAAGGTTCCACGCCATTTACCAACCGGGAAACTCTTACCACTCCCTGTCCCTCAGCGACCCTGGTCACATCTGGGGGTAGATTTCATCACCGATCTACCATCATCTGGAGGTAACACGTGCATCATTATCATCGTGGATAGATTCTCTAAGGCTTGTAAATTGATTCCATTACCAGGACTCCCCACGGCCCTCGAAACCGCAGAGAATCTTTTCAACCAGGTGTTCCGTCATTTTGGCATCCCTGAGGATATTGTATCCGATCGTGGTCCCCAGTTTATATCTCGGGTCTGGAAGGCTTTCTTCTCTCTCCTTGGGGTCACGATCAGTCTAACATCTGGGTACCATCCTCAGGCGAATGGGCAAACGGAAAGAAAAGTGCAAGAAATAAACCGTTTCCTCCGCACTTTTTGCCAGAACCACCACGAGACATGGAGCCAGTTCCTCGCATGGGCCGAATACGCCCAGAATTCCTTACGTCAAGGCACTACTGGACTAACACCTTTTCAATGTTTCCTGGGTTTCCAGCCACCTTTGTTTCCTTGGTCCGGTGAACCGTCCGAGGTTCTCTCAGTTAATTACTGGTTCCGAGAAAGTGAAAGGGTTTGGAACGAAGCACATTGTCATCTCCAACAGGCGGTCAACAGACATAAGATGTTCGCAGACGCCCGAAGAGGTGAAACACCTACATATGAACCTGGTCAACTTGTCTGGCTTTCCACACGGGACATTCGTCTACGCCAACCATGTCGAAAGTTTAGCCCACGATACATCGGACCTTTCGAAATTCTCCACCAAGTCAACCCGGTCACATACAAGCTTCAACTCCCTCCTCACTTCAGGATTCACCCTGTGTTCCATGTATCACTGTTAAAACCTCACTATCCCGCTGTTCTCCCTCCTTCCACAGAACCTGATCCTGACATGCCCCCCATTGAAGAAGATCCCATCTACACTGTTCGTGACATCTTGGACTCCCGACGTCGTGGTGGTCGCCTAGAATACCTGGTCGACTGGGAAGGGTATGGACCAGAGGAAAGATCTTGGATTCCACGAGACGATATCCTTGACCCAACACTTCTCACTATGTTCCACCAGCAGCATCCACAGCGACCAGCTCCACGACCTCGAGGCAGACCACCACGACGTCAGGGTCCTCGGTCCGCTGGCGCGGACCCTGGAGGAGGGGGTAATGTCAGGGATCAATCAGGTTCAGTCACACCCACTGCACAAAGATCACTATCACCTGAGTATTAACCACCTGCACCTGTCATCTAATCCAGCACCACTGAGCACTACAAAAGAGCACACTTCTCATCCAGTCTCCGTCGAACCTTGAACTAGGAACCGACCTGCTAACTTTCTCTCTGTGATTCCCAGATTCGCATACTCAGCTGTTCCAGTGTTTCACCACAGAAATCCAGCAAAAGGACTTATCTACTGCTTCTCTCCCAAGACCCCACGCTTCCTCCTGGATGCTCCCCGATTCTCCTGTGATCCTTCCATGTGTTTTTCGGTTGGCACATCCTTTCTACATTCAAGCATATCTCTGCAAGATATCATCACACTATCATTCCTCTGCTATTTATATCCCGCATCTGTTCCGTTTCATCTGAGGCTCACCTGCCATTCTACTATTAAAGCTTTCTGAATCCAATTTACCTTGTTGTCCTCGTGTATATCCTGACAGCCAGAGTGTTGATATGTGGTTGCTAGGGTGTTGCTAGGGTTTTCTGGGTGGTTGCCAGAATGTTGATATTTAATTAAATTTTCAAGTTTATTTGTGTAGTGTTTTTCACATGTAGTTGCTAGACTGTTTCTAGGGTGTTCTGAGTTGTTGACAGAGTGTTGATATGTGGTTGCCAGGGTGTTGCTATGTTGTTCATCATATGCAAACATTGTATGGATTGTATCTGCCTATTCATTTGGGCAACCCGAATCTGAGCCGCTGCTTGTGATCCTCTCCCATCCTCGTCTTTATTCACAGTCCTGTTTAAATAAAAATATAAAAAAATATGGTGCATGATTTCATACCATTCATTGATGTCCAAAGACAAATATACAACAGTGAGCAATAGTCCGATCCTCATGCTGGATATTATGGCAGCAGACCAAGTGGCCTTCCAAGAAGCATTTACATTTTTTTAATTGGAAATTATCTTTTTTATTATTATTATTATTATTAGGATCAACACACACCACACACACACACACTTGTAATCAAAAGAAACACCCAGTGTATCTTGCTAAAACCAATGCCAATAATCCATTTGTTGGCAAATTAACTATCAAGTGAATAATTTATCATGTACGGACAGTGCAGTGCTTCGGGACTATTGATTGTGAGCGCGAGCGGCTTTAATTCTCAGCGTAAGGCGTGCAGAAGCATTATGAGTAATTGTAGTTCAGCCCTGGCTGGTCAGGAGGGCACAGAGGACTCGCGGCGGAGTTTAAGATGAATTATTGCTGAATCAAACGCATTGTGGGAAATCTGCCCTGACAACGCCAGGGACTCGTGATACGCTCTCTGCGTTTCCAAGTGCCTTAAAAGGTGTTCAGTGACAGAACACACACACACATCACACTCGTGTACAACGTCTTACGCACACATCGAAGGCTCCCACTGCCATAACCAGAGCAAAAGAATATGTTTAGTTACAATATAATATATAAATAAATTAAAATTGACATTTAAAAATACTGTAAATAAAAAAAAACATGATAAAGTATGAATAATATACACATCAAAACAACAGTAGAGACTGTAAAATGAATGAATTCATAATTGCAAATCAAAATATTGCGCACACTTTATTTTCTTTTACAGTGTCCTTGTTACATGTTAGATGTACTTATCATAGTAATAACAGTAAATTATGCATAATTACATGCAACTAACCCTCAACCAAACCCTAGTAGTACATGTAGTTAATTAATATTACTCAGTACTTAAATATATAACTACACTGTAACAATGACACTTTAAAATAAAGGGTAACCAAGATTTCTTTATTGAAACTATTACTACTTCTGAAAAACTGAAACTGTCATATGTATTAATCTTAATCTGTGTTAAATGACACACTGTTTCAATAAAACAACAACATCAAACAGTCGGTCAAAAACAATCAGCAAGATTATACTGTATGTCATTGTGTTCTGAACCTCGGCGATATCCTCAGCATGACGTCTGCTCTGCATCGACACATGGGGAGTTCATGGAAACTGTACAAATGAAATATTCCTTGTTATTGTTCCTGAGGTATGGGTCTGATACCGTCGAGGGCTGTCTGAGCTGAAACAATAAACACACAACAATAGAAATGTGTAAAATAACAAATGCAAGAAATATTCTCTTTGAAGACTGAAAGATAAAACACTCAAGCATGTAGAAAGAGGGGAAAAAGGTTGGATTTTAATAAATTCAATCACTGCAAAGCGGCAAGTGATTATGCTAATTGCTAAGGATGTTATTTACAACAATATCCCCTAATTATTAGCACACTCCCAGATAGGCTTAGTCTGACCCAGATAGACCCACTGAACATTTATACACATTATTTAATTTCCCTTGCAGTTTTTTTTTTTTTTTTGTATATGCTCTTTGTGATCTTTTGCCCAGTTGCTGAACCGTATCAGAGTTTTGCATTAATTCGATTTCTTGTTGCTAAAAGAGTTTATATACACTCGTCAGTCACCAGTCTAAACTTCACCATTGCATGTTCACGTATAAGCCTGAGAAAGACTGTAAAAGAGTAAAAGCATCACTGTTACACACATTTCTTCTTCTTAAACAGAAATGTGAACTTGTAATTTAATAAAAGCAATTAATGAACTATTCTGTTAAAGCTTATGCTTAAAGCTTATGTGTTTGTTTGTACAGCTGTTAATTTAGGGTTGTCATGGCAACACCGCTGTAAAACCGAATTTTGTTTAAGAACAGGGAAAAAAATGTAAATACATTTTTGTGGTAATCAACATTATTGTCTGTGGAGGTTAATTTGTACCAAACCAAGAGCATTTATTAATATGTGTGGAAAGCAGATATCAAGCCGATCAGAACCGGACGCTAAAACACAGACAGCACATGCAAATACATGACAACATTAATTGCTTCTCAATTAATTAACCCTGTAAAAGAACACAAGTCACAGAAACTGATAGGGCCCTATTTTAACGATCTAAAACTCAAGTGTCAAGCGCAAAGCGCAACTTTGTGGGCGGATCTCTGCGCTGTTGCTCTTTAACCGGCGGGATAAATGCCTCTTGCGCTCGACGCAAATCTAAAAGGGGTTGGTCTGAAGTAGCTTCATTATTCATAGGTGTGGTTTGGGCGTAACGGGAAACAAACCATGAGAGCGTCATATCACATTCCCTTTAAGAGCATGATGAACGAGGTGCGCTAGTTCCATAACGGCGCATTGACCAGCGCGCTTCAGAATCGGTTCCCAGCCGAGGAGATCGATGTTCTCGTCAGGGCCGTAAAAGAAAGAGAAGTGACATTGGCGATGGGACAAACCCACCTAAATTAGCTTCGGTTAAACATGCATATAATAATTTGGGTAAATGTGTAAGCTTTATGCCTATTTTTCCCATCGTCATGGACACAACAATGATTTCCCTCGTGTTTTAATATTTTTCCTTATAATAATGTATCATTAGCAAAAAGTAAAATGCATCTGTGTAGATGAGAGAATCTACAGTGTATGCGCGATGTTCACACTCTGTATTATGGCCAAGCATGCGCGCTTAAAATAGCATCTGAATGTACGCGCAACGCCACTGCCTTTAGACTAGCTTTGTTCAGGTCAGTGGCGCAATTGTTTTCTGGAACTGCAAAATAGCACCAGGGATTGTTTGCGCCGGAACTCGCCTCCTGTTTAGCGCTGAACCGCCCCGGGAGCGCAAGTTCATTCCCTAGTTTGCCGGCGGGCGTCTGTGGAGGGAAAAGCCGCTTTGCCGGGGTGCAAAATATGAATGATACATGCGTCGCTGTACAAAGTCAATTGCGCTGGGTGCAAGATAGGGCCCATAGTGTTGCTCACTGTAATATCATAATACAAATAAAATAAAAATCAACTAAGCCAGTTATATGTCTTTGGTGGACACGTCTGGGGACAGAGTGTATGTTCAATGATGAGGTGTTTAATCGAAGGGGAAGATGGATGATAAAGACGGAGAGCCAGCATATGTCTAAAGTGATGAGGAAAACACTTAAGTATGCATTTATTTAAGAAAATATGATCATCTACAGCTACATTGAAAAAAAAATAGTAACTGGTCTTATTCAGATAATATATATATATATATATATATATATATATATATATATATATATATATATATATATTATTATTATTATTATTATTATTATTATTATTAGGCATCTCTGAATCAACCTGATACAATCATTTATACCAACAAAGCTAATTTTTTATTGGTTAAATCACGTAATACAAATTTCAAGTTTCCCAAACTTGAAATGTAGTTTTCAGGCTCTGCTAGAACAGGTTTTCCTGCTTGAATGTTGATTATTTTCCTCATATTCTCCATTATTCTGCGTATGAATTATTATAATGAGGAATATTGTGACGTGTTCGTTCCCAGAAGAAACTCAAGACTACAATGGAGGCGTTTCAGGAGTTCAGGAACACTGACACTCATATAGAGAAGAACTGGAGCTTTACACACTAAACACAGATGAACATGGAGAAACTACTTTAAAGTGTGTTTTAATGGGGAAAAATACAAATGGAAGCAAAACCAGAGCCAGTGGGAGAGACCAATTCAGCGAAGGTTAGCTAATAAGCAACTATAATCTGCATCGAAGTGCATAAAACTCACTTGAGGGAAACGTGTGCAAGAGTTGTATCCTAACGCATGAGGAATTCATCACGGTCTCCTCAGGGTTTATTATAGATTATTATTGATCAGCCGCTTCGCTCTCCGTTCTGCTTTAGAAACGCATTAGCAGTGAGAGCATCTCAATCGGCCTCAACAGCAGGGGTCGGCGAGTGCCTCATCGCTGCCTTTACATCTCCACATCTCACAAACAAGCATTGAGACGTGAGCAGTTTAATAGGAGTTTCAAGTCTATCCGTTTGAGTCCATCCATCATTGTAATTATGCATCAATCTCGCTAATTTTTCAGTATCATTAACCTTGGCAATCGGCTTCTCAGCGCATCGCCATCTGTTAATTCCTTCTCAAAGTTGTGTTGGCGCTCAACGCACGATCGCTCTCTTCTCGATGGCTTTGGAGGAATGATGGCGTTCCCACGGGAGGGTTTTGTAGAGGATAAAAGGAGCTACACATCCTTGGAGCAGCTAATGAACTATCACTATCTAGAACATGGGAATGGATTAGCTGCTAACGCTAGCGCTCGACCATTAGTCACTCATTGATGCATTAGCAATGCGTCAGTAAGCTAACATCATCAGCGGAGTAAGCCATCAACGGTAACACTTCACACGTCCCCTCGAGTTAAATCAAAACCTCACGACGACTTGTTTAATTCTGTTGAGCCTGAATGACTTTGAATAATGTGCTCTTGTCTAATGCGCTTTATTCCTCGAAGTTCATATTCATCCTAGCACTGACTGCAATTACAGCTGAGCGTTTACTGGTCAGAGTGTGCAGTGTGCTTGTGTGTCCTCGTCTACTTATGCACACATCAGAACACAACGAGTCAATTAAGACGTTCAAGCAAGTGTTCACAAACTGATGCACGTTATTGGTGTGAATGTGCAACGAAAAAAAAAGGTGATAGCATTGTTTCAGTGATGTTGGGGTTGGGTTTCACTCACGAATGTTAGAGACGTGGCGTATATCCCAGCAGAAACCGAGTTCTGGGATTCAGGACATCTGAGGATAACATGTTCTGGAAGCACAACTGACTCAACATGCTGATATTCCCCCGGGTGTAAATACACAAAGATATTATTTACATATGAAGCGATTAGTGATGAATATAGCTATATATTAATATAACCGGCCTGTGCGTCTCATGCATGCATCAAAAAACTTACTTTTAAAAATAATACAATTAAGTGTGAACTGAGTATAATAATTTTGCAATTAAATGTAAGTGTATTATAGTTTAAATATATTAAATTCAATGGCTGTTGTTTTTTTTTTACCCACTGAAGCAGGACTTCAGTATCTTTATATGCAATTTTATAATTACTTCTATTGTTTTTGAAATATGATTAAATAAATATATTTTCTGCACTTCAGGCGCTTTACATAGAAGGGGGAATCTCCTGAACCACTAGCTACACACACACACACACACACACACACACACATCCTGAACCACCAGCTACACACGCACACACACACTGAACCACCAGATACACACACACACACACACACACACACACACACACACACACACACACACACACACACACACACACACCAGCTCATTGGCGGAGGAGAGACAGAGTGATGAGGCCCATTAGTATATATTTGTGTGTGTGCGCGTGTGTGTGTGGATGATTAGGAGGCCCTGATGGACAGAGGGGCTGATGTGTCCAGGACACCGGGGTTACACTGGGATTACACCACTACTCTTTATAAACACATCCTGGGATTGTGTGTGACCACAGAGAGTCAGGACCTCGGTTTAGCGCCTCATCTGTAGGACGGTGCTCTGACAGTATAGCGTCCCCGTCACTGGGGCGTCCGGAGCCACACAGAGCACAGGGAGAACAGCGCCCCCTGCTGGCCTCACTCACACCTCCTCCACAAAATACATACTAGACTAACCTTTAATGCAATATCGAAAAACAAACTACAGTTGATAAGATAGTCAAATATTTTACATGTAAGTGTACTTGTATAAAGCACGACAAAAAATGATTACAGCATCATTTAAAAAGCATTTTTAATTTGACATTATTACAAAGTACACTTTTCAAATTGTTTTTAGAAAAAAGTCATAAAAGTGTACTGTTTTTAAGTACACTCAAGTGGTCTTTTATTTTGTTAATAATATATTATCTGCAAAATCATTTTTTATAAATACTTTTAAGCTTTGAAGTGCAGAAAAAATGCACATTCGATACAATTAAGTGCATTTCTTGTTCACACGGTGATGTTGTTTTCATGCTGCTCTTTTTCATACAGTGAAAGTGAATGGTGACCAAGTGCTTTCAAGCTTGAAGAAGTACAAAAAAGCATCATAATAGTGTCATTAAAGCAGTCCATGTGACGACTTCTTCACACAGAGCTATTGTATGACATCAGAAGACCTGGAATATAGCTCACATATTTTACTTATATAGTGCTTTTGTAGGTTGATCTTGGTGCCCTTGGTCGCCATTCACTTTCATTACATGGAAAAGAGCAGCATTAACATTCTTCCAAACCTCTCTTTGAGTGTTCCACAATATAAAGTAAGTCAGACAAGGTAAGTAAATGACATGATTTTCATTTTTGCTAAAACTATTCCTTTAATTTGCATGCATATGAGGCTTTTCCCCCACATATTCTGATTACATCAAGCACACAAGACAAATAACACAGTTCTAATTCATTATTCCTAACCCTCCCTTTAGAGCTGGACAGGTGAGCTGTATTTATGCAAAGATCTGCATTGTTTACCTGAACATTTACATGCGTTTCACCATGGGAACGGCTCTCTCCTCATCCCGTGTGCAAGACTCTTGTGGATCTGATAAATGACCGGGAATGCCGTGCCATTACTCACCGGATTCAGTCCCACAGCTCTGCTGCCATTAATCCAGCTTCCACAGTCATGGGGACTCGGAGCCCTTATATATACTTATGCAAAACAACATGCCCCGTGGCACATAAAAAAACGAGGTGAGCCTTTAGAAGAAGGAAAAAAGTTAGTCATTTTTGTTTCCAAAGCCACGGGAAGCAGTCTAGCAGAGAAAATAGGAGCAGCTATGCCTTTTTGCACACACTTACACCTGTGATTTTCTATTATTGTGAAAATAGGTCTAAGGAAATGTATGCTCTGTTATTGTGCACTTAGATGCTCGAGTGGACTGACAGTTTGATGATTTGAATGTGCAATTGAAGTAATAAAGGTCTCCATTCAGTGCCATTGTATTGTGCTATTGTATTCACACAATGATACCAGAGTTCAATGACTGTTATTTTGCAGACAGTTAAGAGCCAGAAAGTTCCCGCACGAGACTAACCCTGCATAATGCATTACGGTTAATGGGCACGGGTGCAAAACATTCCAGATTGTTCCGATTGCTCGGGTCAGGAAAGGCAGGCAACCGAATCAGTGCAATTTATGTCCTCTTCTGAGATACTATAGAAGGTTATACTGTATTTCCAATGAATATGACTTCAAGACTCTCTCTGCATTATTGTTTTTCCCTCATTCATTTAATTAAATGCATGGCATTTAAAGCATTACTCTGTTTTTTTGAGTTTTCATTATTTGTCCTCAAAGTAAAAAAACATCCAATTTCCTCAGACTCTTTTAAAAGGTCACATTGCACAAAAATATGCACTCAACTTTTGTAGACTTCGACTTCAGTGACTCGTCGAGCTCTTACTGAACTCCCCACAGAGATGAGAAGCTCCACACTCGAGCTGTGCATCACAGACTTAGAGCAAGGAGTGCAGAATAAATCATTTAAGACTATTATTATCAATCCACCATGCATACAGTTAGGGAATCAGCGCATAGATTGGCTGCAAGGCATCGGTTCACGTTGCTTTCAAAACGACCAAAGCAGAAGCACACAGAGATCAATAAGTGCTTCTGTTTGCTTGTAATGGTTGGATGACTCTTCACAAGCTACAGCGGACCCTGCCTTTGTCAGTCTGAACTGAGTATCGCGACAGAACCGCTGACTCAGGAAGAGGATTGTAAAAGGAATTCGATGGAACATTCTGGGATGTCCCTCAGAAATCTCTGTCCATCAGGTTTAATCCATTTCACTTCTAGGCAAACAATCAGAAGATGCAAATTTGAATGAGTGTTTGTAAAAGAGTATTTGTATAGTCAATAGATGTTCTTGTTTGTGTGTGTGTGTGTGTGTGTGTAATCTAGTTCAGTGAAACTCTACAGGGCGCATGCTGATTGGTCCCAAGCAATCGCATAATTAGCTCATGGCTCAAGCTGATTGGCTGATTGCTGATCCTGCAGCCAATGAGATCGCTGGCTCAACATTTGAATAGTCTGGTTGAGAGTTTGCTGTAAGCTCTATCAGAGTTCCTCTGAACCCTCCACCTCCCCAGCTCCACCTGCCGAGATCTGATACAGGATTCCTGTGTGTGTGTTAATGCAGCAGCCGCGGATCTTACAGGCTCACAGCAGCGAGTCTGAGGATCTTTGAGTTCATACTCTCTCTAAAGCAGCAGCAGCAGATCTAGTCCACCAAGACCAAACACTAGTGATGGGAAACCGAGAGTTTCGGAAGCATTTGAGGCTTTCATCAAATTTTGCCGAAAAAAGGTTCATTACTCAAAGCTTTTAACACAATGCTCATTAGTGATATCTGGTGGTCAGACTTGTTTTCTCCACCATATCTGACAAATCACCAAATAAAGCTTCGTAAGTCCGTGACATACATGTGTGGGATAAATACACTAATATCTGTTCTCATCGAAATTCATTTCTGCTAATGAGATCACAACTCGTGTCATCTGTAGCCTGGTCAACGGGTTCACATATTGATCAATGATATAAAATATACAAGAATGTGATCATAATTATATTAATTGTAATTGAGATTTTTTTGGGGGTGTTCTGTTTTTAAAATATATAAATTATGTTATAGGGAAGTGTAGTCCTCTTCCGTAATCATTTCCCTTTTAATGCATCAGATGAGCTCATGAAGCGCCGGCCTTCTGATTCTGCACGACGCGTCGACGTCATTTCGATACAAGCGTTGGTACAGTGTGTGATACAGTAGTGCTGTGAAAACTGCGTCGGAGCGTCACTACCAGATACATTACCACTGCCATTTTTAATAACATGCTAACACTGTTCTGAGAGCTGTTATGTAGAGTGATATATGTAATTATGGCATTTTACCTGTTTCATGCACATAATATGGATAAGCTACAATTTCATCATGACAGGTTTCATTTATCACCTGAGAAAATTCAAGAGTTTAATCACCCAATCACCCAATTAGCCAATCACCTAATCACCCAATCACCCAATCACCCAATCAGCCAATAACCCAATCACCCAATTAGACAATCACCCAATCACCCAATAACCCAATCACCCAATCATCCAATCACCCAATCACCCAATAACCCAATCACCCAATTAGACAATCACCCAATCAGCCAATGACCCAATCACCCAATCACCCAATCAGCCAATCACCCAATCACCCAATCACCCAATAACCCAATCACCCAATCAGCCAATAACCCAATCACCCAATAACCCAATCACCCAATATTAATTGTTGAAACTTTATTTTTGGTTTCGGTAAACAAATAAAAAATCATGTTGGTGCATCACTAAAAATAATGGTAACACTTTACAATAAGGTTAATTAGTAAACATAAGTTAATGTATTAACTAACATGAACTAACATGAGCAATAGATTTGTCACAGTATTTGTTCATCTTTGTTAATGTTAGTTCATAAAATACAGCTGTTCTTTGTTAGTTCACAGTGCATTAACTATGGTTAACACGATTTTAATAAAGTATTAGTATATGTTGAAATTAACATTAACGCAGATTAATAGATGCTGTATAAGTATAGGTCATCATTAGTCACGTTACCAAAATAAATGAAAATTTTGTGCAATATTTGTGTTAAACTAATGACAAACTTCATTGAAATCAATAGACGTGGAACAAGCATCTTTTTTCTAAATATATTGCTTCTAGTTTATGGGAGTTTATTCGCATCTAAGCACAATTTCTAGTCAATTCTATTGTGCTCCTTCTAGGCTTTGCAACAGAGCCATCGGCTCGGCCGTGTCAAGTACCAAAACCATCTCACGGAAACGTATTATTATTATGCTCCAGCACCTTTCCTTTACTATATGTTTTAGAAAATTAGGCACCTCGGGGTTTAAAGGAAAAATGAGCCATTCCAGACTCATTTTTTGTCTTAACAAATGTGTAGTTGCAGTGGAACCGCATTGCAGAGAGGAACGAGGGAGAGGAAGAGAGAGAGCCAGATCTACAGGGAACTCAAGCTGTAGTAATGTGGACATAATTATATTTGGCATGGCCTATGGTTTGTGCTATTAATGTTCTGTGTGTGTGTGTGTGTGTTGGATGTCTTTATATGTTTGCTTGTGAGGTCTGGTTCCTCATTACGATCGCAGCACCCTTGACAGTTTCATTAAAGGTGTAGATTTCTCCTGTCGAGTGGAATAAAGTATTTATAAACAAACCTCTAAAGCTTCACTGCTTGTCCGTATGCAGAGTCTTCCATTAGTCGGCTCCGATCAATGGGCCCTCGAGGGCCCGTCTGCTGTATCTGATCTGCTGATTGGGGGCTGCGCGTGTGCGAGGGTCTCTTCTAATTTCAGGAACATATCTGTCTTTGTAATAGTTAAGTGTGATATCGATCCGCCGTCCACATTGTCCCTGACACCTGGCATGGGCTAAATGAGCTCTGTGAGAGGGACTGAAATTTTCCTTCGCAAGAAAACCCTGACCGTCTCTCAGAGCGGCCCTTCACTCACACTGACAGCCCATTCGAAGAGACTCAGAGCCTTTCTAAGAGGATATCTGTATGCAAAAAGGCACAAATCATCGCAAAAGGTTTCTGACAGTTTCCAGGAATCCACTTTTTTAGACAAAAAGTGCCATTTTTATAGAACTTTTATCAGATCTTCATGCAATTATTGAGAAGTGAGCAAACAGGCAAAAGGCAGCGTTGAGGATAACGCATCACAAGTGACGTGAGTTATGTAACCAGATTACTTTTCCAAGTAACTAGTAATGTAACGCATTACTTGTGCGTTTAAAACATAATATGTGAGTTACTTTTTAAATAAATAATGCAACTTACTTTGCTTTCCCATGTTTTGACTGACAGCTGAGTAAGTGCAGAGGCGTTTGATATATTCAGCATTTCTCTGGATGAATAAAAACAGTGACATGCAAACTCTGAATATTATGCAAACCTGGAATCACTTATTAAATATGTTAAATTACACAGGTATAATTTCCCTTTGTTTCACAGTCAAGGCTACAGCCAGTCTCACACAGTTTCATTGTTTTGTCTCACAATTCTCACCAGTAATGTTTTACCAGTAAACGCTACTTAAATGTCCTAATTAAACTGAGGCCTAATCCTGGCTTAATCTAAACCCTGTTTGTGAAACCAGTACTTTATGTATTTGATCTTACTTTATTAACCATTGTCTTGACATTTGGTGATTTAATGCAAACATAACAGCAAGCAAAAATGACTTAAGATAAACATCACATTTGTGTTTCATTTTTTGTTGTTGTTGTTTTTATTTCTGATTTAAGAGTGTTGAAATGTCTTATCCTGACTCCTATTCTTCTCCTATTGAGCGGCGCCCTCTAATGTACAGGAGGGAATCTGCATTTTATTCATTCTGAAGCTTATTCATTTAACTCTTTTTATTATTAAAATAAATAAATAAATAAATAAAATAAGCAAGGCCAGTCCAGGTAAGAAAATGTAACACAAAAGTAATATAACATTACTTTCCATAAAAAGTAACACAATTAGTTACATTTTAGGAAGTAATGCAATAACTATCTTTCCCCAACACTTTATTTTGATGGTTCACTTTAGAAATTCTGCTAATAATAAGTAACTATGTGAACTACCGGTCACTAGAGTATTAGTAGACCGTCTCCTTAACTCTTTCCCTGCTATTACGGATATTTCCAGGTTTCCGTGTTCACTGTTATACGGTAGGGGAATATCGATCAATGTTTGAGTTGTATAAGTCATATACAGCATATGTATGAACTTTAACAGACCGTATCAGTTCAGCTCAGATATTTGACACGTAGTCCTCCTAAATCACTGTAATAAAGGCGACACAGGCTGTTTATGACACTCAAGGGCTGTGCAATAATACTTTACTACCATTCATTCATCCATCCACCCGTGAGTTCATCCGTCTTGTTTAATGGCTTGATTTAGAGCAAACAAGCAAGACCACAATATACCAGTGTTCGAATATGTCTTTATATAAAGAAGTAATCAGTTGGTTTGAGTTTATGGTACTTTAGCTTTCATTATTACTATCGTTATTTTAATATTGATGTCACATGTAGAAAAAAATTATATTATAATTTTTTTCTTTTTTCTTCTTCTTGTGGCCGGTGAAGAAAATGTTATATTTGATGTGAATTTCCTCCCGAAGATGATTGTCTGCATTTTCATCTTCATCTCAGTTTCCCTTGAGATGTGTGTGAATCAACACTGCCAACAACCTTGATATTCTAAAGAAAACTGTGTGTTGCACACAAATAGAATAAAATAAAATAAAGCTGTAAATGTAAAGGTGACTATGATGAATATTGAGAAGGGGATGTATAAAGCAGAAGAATGGCTGTAAAGGTGAACCTCCATGAATTATAGACCAAGCCATCAGTTTTCTGAAATGAGGAAAACAATAAAGAACGATGAAACTCTGGCCTTTCAGATGTGCCAAGAGAAGACTGATGAAAGGAATACAGTATCATTTAAGAAGTAGCAAACACATTTATTTTGTGATTAGCACAGTCTCAACTCAAGTGAATATTTAACTAGGACTATAGAAATACAGTGTTAATTACGTTAAGTTAGTTTGGCTTCACACTGCACCTTCAAGTGTTGGATTAAAAAAAGTGAACATGATCAAAAACACGTTTTCAAATAGTATTATGTTACATTTTTGTCTCATGACTTGCTTGCCAGTGGCATCTACTATCTACAGTACAACTATATCAACTGTCAGTAAGATTTTTTTAAAAGAAATGTATACTTTTATTAAGTAAGGATCCATTCAGTTGATCAAAAGTGACATTAAAGACATTTATAATGTCTCAAAAGATTCTATTTCAAATAAATACTGTTCTTTTTAACTTAATATTCAAAGAATCCTGAAAAATAAAATTGATGATGGTTTCCACCAAAAAAATAAGATGTATAATCATAATCACAAATGTTTCTTGATCATCAGATCCTCATATTAGAGTGATTTCTGAAGGATCATGTGACACTGAAGACTGGAGTAATGATGCTGAACATTCAGCTTTGATCACAGGAATAAATTACACTTTACTGTATATTCACATAGAAAACTGATGATTCACACTGGAATAATATTACACTGTTTTTTACTGTATTTTTGATCAAATAAATGCAGCCTTGGAGAGCAGAAGAAACTCTTTCAGAAACATAAAACAAAAACTAATTTGAACAGTAAATGCATATTGAAATTACGAGCAGCATGTTCAGCCAAGAACAGTAAAATATCTGTTAGACTTTCTACACTATTATTCCCGCTATTCTCTATTCTTTCTCCTTCTTATATCACTGCTCCAAATAAAATCAGTTGAGAAAGTATTGAGTTACAGTATTTCCTCACAGTGGGCTACAATGAACTCTTAATCTCAACAAAAACATTTATCTCGCTTCAACATTTGGCAATCAGATCAAATAATGAGTCAAAGAGATGTGAAACACACTGGCAATGGAAGGTCATGTTGGGGTCAAATGTAGTCAGTCATGTGGGTGTTCATGAATACTAAAACTATTCATACTTTGCACATTATAAAATACAAACAAATCTAGTACTGCAAAAAACAAAACAAAGAACAGCATGAAAAACGTCTCAGGTTACGTATGTAACCCTGGTTCCCTGAGAGGGAACGAGACGCTGCGTTTGAGACGCGGTGGGAACGCTCTGCGTGATTGCGTCATGAAGCACGTGTAAAATCAGTCCAATGGAAGCCCGATACGTCATGGGTGACGTCATAGACCAGGAAACTATAAAGCACCCTTGAAAACAGACCGCGACAGCTTCTGAAAAAGTCTGAAGCAAGTCGATCAGGGCATGCAGGAAGTATGGCAGGCAAACGCAGCGTCTCGTTCCCTCTCAGGGAACCAGGGTTACATACGTAACCTGAGACGTTCCCTTTCAAGGGAACTTCAAGCTGCGTTTGAGACGCGGTGGGAACGCCATACCCACTACGCCATAGTGACAAATGCCCGTTCTGTGTGAAGTCCTTGCGCACACTAAGAAGCAAGCAACCTCGCCCCAGGAGTGGAGAGGTCAAGGTCATAAAACCTGACAAATGTATGTGGAGAGGACCAACCTGCCGCATTACAAATGTCAAGAAGGGAAACACCCGAAATTAAGGCCGTAGAGGCCGCCATACTCCTAGTAGAATGGGCCCGTACAGCCATAGGTGAAGGCTGACCGGCCGCTTCATAAGCTAGTGAAATAGCCTCGACTATCCACTTGCTCATAACCTGTTTAGATGCAGGGCACCCTCTTCTGAGTGACCCAAAACATACAAATAATTGCTCTGACTTACGCCACAGGGCAGCTCTGTGAACGTAGGCATCCAATGCCCGAACTGGACATAACAGGTTCAATTGTTCCTGATCTGGGGTATTAAAAGGTGGAGGATAAAAGGCCTGCAGCACTATTGGGCCCCCAACATTGAATGGGACCTTAGGAATATAACCCGGTCTAGGGTATAGAAATGCTTTCACCATACCAGGTGCAAATTCCAAACATGACGGAGCAACCGACAGGGCGTGTAAATCTCCAATTCTCTTGATAGATGAAATAGCAAGGAGAAATAAAGCTTTCAAAGTGAGGAATTTTTCTGAAACCTCTTCAATGGGCTCGAACGGAGCCAGAGCCAGACCCTCAAGTACAATGGCTAAATCCCAAGCCGGTGCTCTGGAGTGCAGTGCAGGTCTCAACCTCAATGTACCACGGAGAAAACGAGTAATCAGAGGATCTCTCCCAATAGAAGTACCCCCCAGAGGGGTAGGAGATAATCCAGCAGAGAAACGGTCTTGCAGAAAATTGAGAACTGAACCAACAGGGCAGTTAACAGGATCTAACTGACGCTCACCACACCAGGTGGAGAATAATTTCCATTTCAGCGCATACAGTTTTCTCGTGGAAGGGGCTCTGGAATGGAGAATGGTCTCAACGACCTCAGTCGAGAGACCGGATTCTATGAGCCTGGCCCCCTCAGAGGCCAGGCCCACAGTTTCCACAACTCCGGTCGAGGGTGAAATATCGTGCCCTCTACCTGGGACAGCAGGTCCCTCCTGAATGGAATCTCCATGGGAGAGCCGTCCAGAAGAGACAAAGTCCGAGAACCAAACTCGAGTCGGCCAGTATGGGGCTACTAGTAGCAGATGAGCCCCTTCCCGGCGAACCCTCTCCAGAACCTCCGGGAGCATAGATATCGGGGGAAATGCGTACAGGTGCAGCCTCGGCCACACCTGCACCATCGCATCCAGTCCGAGAAGAGCTGGCTGCGTGAGGGGGAACCATATAGAGCAATGCGTTGTACAAACGATGTGAAAGGTCGACTTGACTTTAGTTAGACCAAAGTTCTCCCTAAGAAGCTCCACCACCTCGGGGTGAAGTCTCCAATCCCCTGGGCCTCAGCCCCTGCCTCAACAGGATATCTGCTCTGATATACGAGACCATCAGTGTGTTGTCCGCCATTCGCCGAGCAACCACTCATGATCGCCCCCACTTGTGAGGGAAGCATCCGTCGATAGCAATATGCGTGAGCCCCCAACACTGGGCCTGGGCGAGGAACCAAGGTTCTTCCACATGACCGAAACACGAAGGCATAGCCGCGTGACCTTGATCATGCGAAAACGTATTTCCCCTCGGAGAAAACCCCTTGGTCCTGAGCCACCACTGCAGGGGTCTCATGAACAGAAGGCCAAAAGTAAAACGTTGGACGCAACTGCCATGAGACCCACCCGTCTGAAACTGTTTCACAGTGAGTGACTGGGCTAGATATACCCCATTACGGCTGAAGAATTGCTACACCTAGAAAAGTGGTCCTCAGAGCACACTCTACTTGGCGTTGAGAGGCAACCCCAACATCCTTAATGAGACAGAACGACATCTCGATGCCGAACTGCCATAAACTCAGATTGAGCTAGGAACAACCAATCATTGATGTAGTATAATACGCGAATGCCCTGGAGTCTCAGAAGAGCCAGAGCTGCATCCACGCATACTGTAAAGGTGTGGGGTAATAAACCTAGGCCGAATGGAAGAACCCAATAATGGTATGCTTCGCCCCCGAAAGCAAACCTCGGAAAACACCTCATCCTCTTTCGGAAACAATGAAGTAATGGCTGTCTGCTGGGAGGAGGAACCCCTTCTACAGCTCCTTTTGCAGAAGTGACAGTACTTCCTGCTCCATAACCAAAGCCTGCTCGGGGTCCACCAATGAAAGGAGGACCCCTAGAAATCTGGGCGAACGAGAACCGAACTGAATTCTGAAACCCTTTTCTACAGTGTGCAGGACCCACTGAGAAATATGTGGCAGTAGTTTCCACGCTGCCAGAAATTTACTAGGGGAACCAGTCTCTCAAGACTGGCCTCTGGATTTGTTTGAACAGTCACTACGGCGCCCTGAAGCGGCGAACCGGCAGGGAACAACCGAACTGACCATTCTACGACCCTCGGAGGAGGATCGTATGGGGATGCTGACACCTCGGTGCCCTGAACGGCGAACCGGCAGGGAACAACCGAACTGGCAGCGCTGCAACCCTCCTCAGAGAGTTGCACCCCAGAGGAAAAACGATTTCTCAAAACCGTCCCTTGGTTGAACAGTCACTACGGTGCCCTGAAGCGGCGAACCGGCAGGGAACAACCGAACTGACCGCTCTACGATCCTCCTCGGAGGATCGTATGGGGACGCTGACACCTCGGTGCCCTGAACGGCGAACCGGCAGGGAACAACCGAACTGGCAGCGCTGCGACCCTCCTCAGAGAGTCGCACCCCAGAGGTCGCCGAGGAGAAACGATTTCTCAAAACCGTCCCTGCCCCGGAGGAGCCCTCAGAAGCCTGATAGCCTAATTTTCTTGCGACAGGACTTCTTGTCTAAGCTTTATTAGAGATGATGACAGTCCTCAGATCTTACCTACCTCTAACTAGCTTAGTTCCTACGACCCTCCTCGGAGGATCGTTGAATAAAGCAGGCACTTCGGCGCCCTGAAACGGCGAACCGGCAGGGAAACCGAACTGACTGCTCTTCTTTTTTCTTATTTGAAGGCTCGTTTGGGGACACTGACACCTTGGTGCCCTGAAACGGCGAACCGGCAGGGAAACCGAACTGGCAGTACTGCGACCCTCCTCAGAGAGTCGCACCCCAAAGGGCGCTGAGGAGAAACGATTTCTCAAAACCGTCCCTACCCCAGAGGGGACCACCCTTAGAAGCCTGATCGCCTCGGCGTCAGGGCTTCTTCTTTGTCAAAGCTATTTTAGAGATAAAACAGTCCTCAGATCTTGCATGTCTCTAACTGGCTAGACTGCGACCGCCACCCAGGTACCCCTCAATTGCGGAGGAGCCCGAATGGCGACGCTCTGTTTTGCACTTTGTGCTGAGAGGAGCTTAATAGGCCGTCTCAGGAACATTAGATTGGTGAGGAAGAAACCTCTGGAACGCCGCTGAATGGTTTATATCTCAGTTTTTTTTGAAAGCGGAGCGTCCAGAAGAACAGACATAATTATATCTTAATTTTCCTTTATCTTTATATCAGAAAAAACTTATATATATATATATATATATACATACATATATCACTCTGTCGCCACCAGCAGGAAACAACCGAACTGGCAGCCCTGCGACCCTCCTCAGAGAGTCGCCCCTCACATTCATCCATGTCCTTACATACTTTACCCACCAGCGCTGCCTAATAAAAAATGTATTCATTATTTAAGATGGCTGGTGGGTAACGTCGGGGTTAATAGCGATGACGCCGACTCGGGAGAGAGAAAGCTCGCAAGCGTCTCTTTAACCCGAGGCAATGTCATACTATGATACTTAATACCCAAACATTACTATAGTCAGACATCTGGGGATTAAACACATAAAATACAAACCGGTTTATTCCACGATCTCGACACCTCAGTGTGGAGATAGGGAAAAACCAGTCCCCGACGAGGAGGCTGAGATACAGAGTTTTCCCTGTTTAAGATACAGTTCATCTTTAACAAACTCTTCTTTATTTTCAATCTCATAATGTTCAGCTGGCCAGTAAATATTTAACTGGCAACAGCACTAGATAAAACCTCCTTTTTTCTTTAAAAAACCTCCTCTTTATTCAACAGAGTTATGAGCTGGAAAATGTATTCATTGAAAACTCAAACATCTGCATTTTTATAAAGATTTGTATTTGTTTTGTTCCTTCTTTTAAAACAAAACACTAACGATACCAATTCCTCGGAACTGGAAATCGCAGCACACTAGATCTGGCATGTGAAAGCTGAGAAAGGGCGGAGCCCATCCCAACCCCCGCTGTCAGATCCGTTTTCGAACCCCGAAATACGAGCCGTCTCCGAGCCTCGGCAACAGAGAGACCCGCTCGGGGAACGCGAACCGAACCGTCCTCCTCGAAGAACGCCCGGCGGGAGCGGAGCGTCCTCACGGACAGCTTCTCGCAATGCACAGTCAGATCCCTCGAGAAATGACTGTTGCATGCTCCACTCCCAAACAGCAACAAAAAGCTGATGTGTGTCCCCACCCGTGATGTAACGAGGGCAGGGAACAACACAACGTCTATAATATTGCTTTGCTCGCCATAATGATAGATAGTGATATATATATTGGGCTTGACAAACAACAATACCGTATATACCCGAATATAAGACGACCCTGAATATAAGACGACCCCCCCCATTTCCCAGACTTATTTTTGGGAAAAAATAGATTTTTGTGGGAAAAAATCTGGTTTTCAACAGAAAATAATATTAAGAGCAAATTTCCGAGGCGTTGTTCCATGCCCGCTCGTCGGCGGAGACCGGCACATATGCGCTTCCTGATTGGCCATGACTGCGGCTGCTCTGAGTGCGACGGGATGAATTTAACCACCCTGCGGGGTCGTCTGGCCGTTTTCGCCGACGATCCGGCTCCCGCTCTCTCTCTCTCTCCCTCTCTCTCTGCTCGAGCCGCGCAAGAAAAAGCGCCGTTCACAGAGGATGCCAGAGCGGACGGAGACAAGCGAGCAGAGACCCCCCCCTCCCTCGTTCACATATTTCGTCTTTTGCGCGCTCAAGTTCGTTATTTCAAATGTAGCCTGCGCGCGTTATGCGCGCTCATAATGGAAGCGATGCGCTCATTTTTCCAAGCGCGGGAGAAAAAGGCTATCATTGATTCCTCCACTCGAATATAAGATGACCCTGAATATTAGACGACCCCCCATTTTTCAGCCTATTTTTAGGACAAAAACCTCGTCTTATATTCGGGTATATACGGTAAATAGACAAGGACAGAATCACAGAGAGCGCTTGCTGAAGACTACAGAAGCTGTCGCGGTCTGTTTTCAAGGGTGCTTTATAGTTTCCTGGTCTATGACGTCACCCATGACGTATCGGGCTTCCATTGGACTGATTTTACACGTGCTTCATGACGCAATCACGCAGAGCGTTCCCACCGCGTCTCAAACGCAGCTCGAAGTTCCCTTGAAAGGGAACTGGTGTAAAAACATGCGGTTATCCATATCAATGGCGTTTCATGAGATTTCTTGAGTTTTAAGGAATATCCCAAACCTGTTTAAAATGGCTTTGTTTGAGTAAAAGATGGCAGCTTTTGTTTTTTTTGGGTGAAATATCAATTCTAAAACAAGTGGACTGTCACATGTATGTTCTGTTTAACTTTGATTTGAGCTATATGAAAATAGCGTTTTCGTTTCAAAACTTTCTCCGTCCATCCTAACTTTTCCAAAAGTTTCTCATCCACACTGAAACGTCGGAAAACGCTAAATTCCCCTCACTGCGCAAGCGTAAAACCCCATGAAAGCTCACTGAGAGGATGCAGACGTAACAGATATAATAAAGTGATCACGCTACTCTTCTGGCAGGATCAGTTTTACTCAGTCACCATTATATGTTTGGTCTTAAACGCGACTGCTCTCGTGTTTTGCAACAGCAACTGTGAGTGAACTTTCTGTCATCTTTGCAGGACTGTGATGTGAAGAGTGAACATATCTTTAACAACCGTGTGAAAGCGAACGGCACAATAGCAGTATAAACACACCTATCAGTTCAATATGCGTCACATTACTAAACTTACTTCATCGGTTTCACAGTCCAGACTACAACATGGAAATGCCGTTTGTATCCACTTGGAAAAAGTGTTTTCAAAAAGCTCAGTTTTTGCAGGACAGAAACGCCGTCTCAGTGTGGACGAAGAGCAAACAATGGAGAGGAAAAGATGAGTTTTCAAACGAAAAGGTTTCAGTGTGGACATGGTCTTGGTTTGACCTTTAGATTTAAAAGCACTGTAACAAATGAGTTGTTCATTGTTAGTTAACGCACTAACTAAAGCCCTATTCGGACGGGATTAGCTTTACAAGGGTGGATGGAGGAATGTCATTTTACCACAGGACGTCTGTAATATTAATGGCCAATTCGCACGGGATACGATATCTCAGATAAACCAGCAGAAGTGGGAGAGTAACTCGATTTACACACCACCGTCTCTCCTGTCGTCATGTGTGTGTTACGCTGCTTCCTGATATCACGTGCACAAACACATATAACCTATATTTACATATATAAAACAGTTATGTCTGGTCGAAGGATGTATTAATTAACTTCAGATTGGATTGTGTTGGTAATAGGCCAATATGTGTTGGTTTCGTGCCACTAACAAGTGCTTTCGATCTTCTTTCTGCTCTGAACGGTGTGTGTAAAACACTTGAGTTCTGCCACAGACTCGTCCCAGCGTCTAGATTACTATATTACATATATACTACTCGCATAGACTACTATCTACATATTTACGCACGGGATTAGCATTACCTGAGGTCATTTTTTCCGGACCTTTTTACTGAAGGTAAAAGTCGCTGTAATCTTTACACACATTGTCCGTAATGATGACTGAGATGCAGATTCGGACGGGACTAAACTCACAGAGAAGCTCTGGTAATTATTACTTTACCCGACCTCTCCATGTTAAACTAGTCCCGTCCGGATAGGGCTTAATAGGTCCGTCATGTAAAGTGTTGCCATTCCTGTTGTATGATTCTGAATATCTATCATACGGCTACGAACAGGGACTTGTCCCCTGTGACTGGAGATGGTCAGGAGGTCTCGATCACGACAGGCTTCGAGACTCATGCCAGGTTTCCGTCGCGTCCTCGCCCACCTCTCCGTCTCGCTGTATTCGTCTGACTGTCTCGTGTATCAAAGTGCCGCCCGGATTGATTCTCTTGCAGGGTAATTGGTGGCCTCTAGTCTGGACTCTTGCTTCTAATCTCCCGACTCGAGATGAGAACAGGGATCACACAGATGCCTATCGCGAGCCCACCTTGATGTTGAGAAATGAGATGCAGGGGCACTGTCCTTATGAATGTGCTAATGCTGCGTATGTGTGTCTGCAACACTCGTATTTTAGCACTGTTTTGAAAATAGCATTATTAAATACAACCCGAATTTCGGAAAAGTTGGGACGTTTTTTAAATTTGAATAAAATGAAAACTATAAGACTTTCAAATCACAGTAGCCAACATTTTATTCACAATGGGACATAGATAACATAACAAATGTTTAAACTGAGAAATTTTACACTTTTACCCAATAAATGAGCTCATTTCAAATTTGATGCCTGCTACAGGTCTCAAAATAGTTGGGACGGGGGCACGTTTACCATGGTGTAGCATCTCCTCTTCTTTTCAAAACAGTTTGAAGACGTCTGGGCATCGAGTTTATAAATGTCTAGAGTTTTGGTGTTGGAATTTGGTCCCATTCTTGCCTTATATAGGTTTCCAGCTGCTGAAGTGTTCGTGGTCGTCTTTGACGCAGTTTTCGTTTAATGATGCGCCAAATGTTCTCTATAGGTGAAAGATCTGGACTGCAGGCGGGCCACTTCAACACCCGGACTCTTCTACGATGTAGCCATGCAGTTGTAATAGCTGCAGTATGTGGTTTTGCATTGTCCTGCTGAAATAAACAAGGCCTTCCCTGAAATAGACGTCGTGTGGAGGGGAGCATATGTTCCTCTAAAACCTTTATATAGCTTTCAGCATTCATAGTGCCTTCCAAAACATGCAAGCTGCCCATACCGTATGCACTTACGCACCCCCATACCATCAGAGATGCTGGCTTTTGAACTGAACACTGATAACACGATGGAAGGTCTCCCTCTTCTTTTGCCCGGAGGACACGGCGTCTGTGATTTCCAACAAGAATGTCAAATTTCGACTCGTCGGACCAAAGAATACTTTTCTACTTTGAAATAGTCCATTTTAAATGAGCCTTGGCCCACAGGACACGACGGCGCTTCTGGACCATGTTCACATATGGCTTCCTTTTTGCATGATAGAGCTTTAGTTGGCATCTGCAGATGGCCCGGCGGATTGTGTTTACCGACAGTGGTTTCTGGAAGTATTCCTGGGCCCATTTAGTAATGCCATTCACACAATCATGCCGATGAGTGATGCAGTGTCGTCTGAGGGCCCGAAGACCACGGGCATCCAATAAAGGTCTACGGCCTTGTCCCTTACGCACAGAGATTTCTCCAGTTTCTCTGAATCTTGTGATGATGTTGTGCACTGTAGATGATGCGATTTGCAAAGCCTTTGCAATTTGACGTTGAGGAACATTGTTTTTAAAGTGTTCCACAATCTTTTTACGCACTCTTTCACAGATTGGAGAGCCTCTGCCCATCTTTACTTCTGAGAGACTCTACCTCTCTAAGACATCCCTTTTATAGCTAATCATGTTACAGACCTGATATCAATTAACTTAATTAGTTGCTAGATGTTCTCCCACCTGAATCCTTTCTAAATGTATTTATTTTTCAACCATTTGTTGCCCCCGTCCCAACTATTTTGAGACCTGTAGCAGGCATCAAATTTGAAATGAGCTCATTTATTGGGTAAAAGTGTAAAATTTCTCAGTTTAAACATTTGTTATGTTATCTATGTTCTATTGTGAATAAAATATTGGCTCATGTGATTTGAAAGTCTTATAGTTTTCATTTTATTCAAATTTAAAAAACATCCCAACTTTTCCGGAATTCGGGTTGTAGTTGTTAGATGATTTTTATACTTACTGCAAATGGCAGCAGATAGTATCTGTACCTCAGTTTATTGTATAGCCGTTTATAAAACAGTATGCAATAATAACAGTGCACATGATTATATTTAAATTTATATTTAATATTTATATATAAATGGATGCTGTTTATAAGGACTTTACTTGTACCGTATTTTCCGCACTATAAGGCACACTTAAAAGCCTTTAATTTTCTCAAAAAACGATAGTGCGCCTTATAATCTGGAGCGTCTTATATATAGATGGTGAACACACGTTCACCGAGGCGGGGAGACAGCGCCGGGCGACTTACGCCACTATCTCCAATGGATCGTGGATGCCTGGGCTGATATATCAGTCTCAACTGTGATCCGAGCTTTCACGAAGTCAGGAATAATCTCTTTATTCAGCCAGCTCACACACCCGTATTTACTTCCTGTTTTCGGTCGAAGTCCACAGTAGTTGATTGTCGAGTTCGCGCGCGCGATCAAACCTCCTCCGTGTGTTCAACATCTGATTCGGATGAACTATCCGTTTGAGCTGATATTCTCTGAACACCACACAGCACCGTCATCGGCTGACAGCTGACAGTCTGAGTCTCCACTGTTGAGTAGTTACCAATGATCCCGCGTGCGCACTCGACAATCGCCTACTGTGGACTTCCACCGAAAACAGGAAGAAAATACCTCACGGGTATGTGAGCTGGCTGAATAAACAACATTTTTATTCATAACTTTCACATTTACTGCAGTCAGATTCACCGTGTTCACTCTTAATGAGATCACTCACATGGCTGTGCACTTGTAATGACACATTAAGGTTGTTAAAAGGCTAAAAGCAGGTTTAAAACTTGTCAACAGGTTGCAAATTTTAAAAAGAGGATAACACGGTGACAACACTGGTTTTTGTCGTTGTTATCTGTACTGACAGCACTCTAAATTTACAAAAAAATTAGCTCAATGTTAAAATTGACCGGAGTTCTCCTTTAACGTTTGAACAACGTTACCATGGGAGTGAACGGAGTTGTCAGAACGCTTAATAAAGTTTGACTTTATCTGACTGTTTTGTTGACATTCCCTTTAGCACATCTAGTGGATGCAAAACGCAAACCCAGTCAAACGTTTGACTGCAGTATCTCATGCGCCTTATAATCCGGTGCGCCCTATATATGAACATTTTTCAAAAATAGGTCATTCATTGAAGGTGCGCCTTATAATCCGGTGCGCCTTATAGTGCGGAAAATACGGTACTTGACATTATCTTACCTAACCCCACCCCATTAAACACGTTATTCCCACTATTCTATACCTGTTTGGTACTTTATTTACATATATATATATATATATATATATATATATATATATATATATATGAATGGTATTTTTTTTGCAGCATTGATAAATTCACAGAAATCCTGACAGGATTTCTGTGAATTTATCAATGCTGCAAAAAAAATACCATTCATATATATATATATATATATATATATATATATATATATATATATATGCAGTTAATATGTGTCTTTCTCTGGCTTATTAGCCTTTAAGAGTAAATATTTCAGTATCTGCCCCTGGTGACAGAATCTGTTTAGACTGAGAAACTGAGAATGGCTTGCTGGGACCGTTGACATTGAAAGTGGCACAAAATGGCTACTTGGAATACAGAGTGAGAGAAGTTCTCTGAGCTCTAAACCAGCGCTCCTGTCGCCAGTCCAGAACTGGCCTGAATAATCTCGCCTCGCAAGGGAAAAGTCCTGCCTTTTTTATATTCAGCCAACCATCTGCACCATATGTTGATCTCTGGGAAGGATGAGGATGTGTTTTTGCAGCCTTCAGGAGCCTGGGAACGAGAATGAAAAATGGAAGGATACCAACAGAGAGATCTGACAAACAGAATGAGACAGGAAAAGAGAGAAAGAACAAGCAAAAGGAGAGATAAAAAGGGGAAAGAAAAAGGAGATGTACATGATGCTGGGAATAGGAATTTACTTCAGAGCATGTTGTGCCTTTTACAAACTCTTGATGTTGTTTTCAGGCTCTGTTTTCCTGCTTGAATGTTGATTATTCTCCTCATATTCTCCATTGTTGCGGCTCCTCTCTTCCCAGTCTGTCAGTAACGCTCTGTTTACTTCCTGTCTCTGTGAAGCCCCTCCTCCTGAAAAGCACACTGTGCTCTGATTTGCCGGCTGGAGCAGTGTGTTGTGATTGGTCGAGCGATTCGAGTGTGTTTGGGAAATGTCCCGCCCCTTTCCATAACCACCAGTTTAACACACTACTAACTAACTCAACCAGGCCCCGCCCCTTTATTCTGCGTATGAATTATTATAATGAGGAATATTGTGACGTGTTCGTTCCCGGAAGAATCTCAAGACTACAATGGAGGCGTTTCAGGCGTTCAGGAACACTGACACTCATATAGAGAAGAACTCCCTTTTCCTTGCTCAAACAGCAACATTACACTCGATGGATGGATATATCTACAGTCAACAGGAAACACGAGTGGAAGGGATCGACTGACCAACAGCAAGCAGGGTTTTCTTATAGAAATAGGAGAGCATAATCTGTTTTTGTTTATTATGTGGAAAAGAATTAAACTCACAGGACATATTATGTGTGAGTGCCCCAAGCCGAGTTTTAATTAATACTAGATGCGATTGGTTTCAGGGCTGCTTTCCCTCCTCTGCCCAGAGACACACTTTCCATCACGTCCAGAAGGACGAGAGTTACTCGGGCTGTGCATCAATAGATACTCATTTGAGTTTGGAAAGTTTTGTTTTGCCCATCCTTAGCAGCCTGTCCTTTCCGAAGGCATTCGAACCCTCAAGAAATACCTGGGCTCTGCCATCTGTCTTGTTTACTTGTAATGTGGCAGTGACTGAATGCAACAGCAGGCGTTCTGTGCCGAAGCCCGTGGCCTGTGAGAATAGCTAATAAGGGACTTCGACTCCCACTGTGTCGGTGCACAAGAGTATATTTCATCCTCAAGAGCCGGAACACGAGCAGGTCAGCGACTTGATGTGTTGCGGCTGACGTAACGAACACTGAACACATCAAAATGCCACTTCAGACGGAAAGCAAATTAGGGGAATGACGTGTGCACTTAGTGTAGTCGTCAAACTGAGAATTGAGTTTCGGCATCGCACCTGCTTTGCACTCAAAGCAGATCCCGCTTCAGACACGGCATTAAGCTTCATGTGCTCTCTAATCCTTATGCAATTCCCGTGTCAGATAGTCTTATGTGCTGTGAGGAGTGGAAAGTGCTCCTTAAAACCTGGATATTCTCACTTGGCCATAAAAACATTAAAAAAGAAAGTGCTAGAAGGCCGTACGGCACCATTTTTACCCCACAGGCTCTTTAGGACTGTTTGAAAGATCAATGGCTGTATTTTACTTCCGCCAAGTTTAAAGCCAACTTATTTCCTTAAAGCTTGATAAAAACTACTGTAAAAATTCTAACACTTTACAGCGAGTTCATTTTTACTTTTGACCATTTATGTATACATATTTGTGTAACGCTTCTCCTATAGGTGTTACGGGAGTGGTGCAGGTTGAAGGAGAGGCAGAGTCAAAAGGCTCCAATTCAAACATTTACTAATAAATCAAATCCAAGCAAGGCAAGGCAAGTTTATTTATATAGCACATTTCATACACAATGGCAATTCAAAGTGCTTTACATAGAAGAAAAGAAAATAATCAAAACAAATAAGAATAATTAAAACAGTTTAGAATAAAAAATCAAATAAAGTAGTACTGGTCCACCCCTATCTGAGATGGAAGAGATTGAGCCGGTTTACGGTGCCACTGGACCTCTAGCCCAGGGACGTACTCTGCTGGGGTGGTGCTACACCAGTAATGCCCAGCGGGGCCCCACAGAGCACTCTTCACTGTCTGCTGCCGTTACCCTTAACAACGCTCTCAGCGACTTCTTATACAGCAGTATAACTAACTTACTCCTTCACTCGCCTCATCGGAGTGAAGACTCTCCCGCTCTCCTTCAAAATCTCTTCCAGAGATTATAAAAATAAATAAATTAGAAAACAAACAAAGACAAAACCAGTACAGTAAAAACAGTCGGACGAACAGTGGCACAGTGCTCATTCAGTAAATGCATAGCTAAACAGAAGTGTTTTGAGTCTGGATTTGAATGTAACTACTGTAGGAGCACATCTGATCTCCTCTGGAAGCTGGTTCCAGCTGCGGCTGGCATAATAGCTAAAAGCAGACTCTCCATGCTTAGAGTGAATCCTTGGTATTTCTAGCTGATGTGATCCTAATGATCTGAGTGATCTGTTAGCTTTATATTCAGTGAGCATATCTGCAATATATTGAGGTCCTAACCCATTGAATGATTTATATACCAGTAATAATACTTTAAAATCAATCCTAAATGTAACTGGGAGCCAGTATAAAGACCTGAGGACTGGTGTGATATGTTCATATTCTCTGGTCTTGCTCAGGATCCTGGCAGCAGCGTTCTGTATGAGCTGCAACTGTCTTATGGTCTTTTTAGGAAGGCCAGTGAGGAGTCCATTACAATAATCCACCCTGCTGGTGATAAAAGCATGCACAAGTTTCTCTAAGTCTTGATTGGAAACAAAGGATCTAATTCTTGCAATATTTTTCAGATGATAGTATGCTGATTTAGTAATTGCTTTGACACGACTACTGAAACTAAGGTCTGACTCTAGAGACACACCAAGATTCCTGACTTGATTTTTAGTTGTTAGACCCCTAGCGTCAAGGTATGCATTCACCTTGGGAACTTCATCTTTGTTTCCAAACGCAATGACTTCAGTTTTGTCTTTGTTTAACTGTTCACATTAAGTTTTGGCACATCCAACTGTTTACTTCATCAATGCACTGGCACAGGGAGTCAATGGGGCTGTAGTCGTTAGGCGATAGGGCTAAGTAGAGCTGTGTGTCGTCTGCATAGCTGTGGTAAGCAATTTTGTTCTTTCTCATTATTTGGCTCATTGGGAGCATATACAGGTTGAATAGGAGTGGTGCAAGAATTGAGCCTTGAGGGACTCCGCATGTCATGGATGTCCACTCAGACTTATGGTCTCCTATACTCACATAATAACCTCTCCCTTCTAAGTATGACCTGAACCATTTTAGGACTATCCCAGAAAGCCCCACCCAGTTTTCCAGCCTGTCAAGAAGTATGTCGTGATCAACAGTGTCAAAGTACAGGTACAGGAATTAAGAAGAAGAGGAACTTTTTCCGTTCAGAGACGACGTGTCAGTTTCGCAGCACATTCTGCACATATGCATTGATAAATAATTGGTACAGGAATGACGGGCAGAAGGTAATCACACACTCAAAACCAGATAACATTAACACTACACACACCTTACATAAACGAGGACGGACCAGGACTGAAGGAGAACACAGGGAATAAATGCATGGCTGAACAAAGGAACATAATCAGGCAATAGGCTGAACACAGGTGAATGAACTGATGAAGACAAGACACAGGTGCTGTAACTAAACACTAACGAGGAGCGGGAAAACTGGGACACAGGACTGAACCAAAAACACTAAGCAGGGGGGAACACAGGACACACATGTAACAATAGGGTCATAGTATTCTTTTGAATAGTTTAAATTTTGGGGTAACCATGTTTTTTTTTCTTAATGCTCACCAAGGTTGCATTTATTTGATCAAACATATTTTTACTTTAAAAATTTCATAAAAAAATCCTGATGAATTGATAATAATATAATTTTTTTATATGTTAAATATGTAGTAAATATATTAAAATAGAACAATTTATTTTAATTTGCAAAATATTACAAATTTGACTGTATTTTTAAATTCATAAATGCAGCCGTGGTGAGCATTGAGAAAAACATGAAAAAAGTAACCCCACAATTTAAACTGTGTGTATATATATATATATATATATATATATATATATATATATATATATATATATATATATATATATATATATATATATATATATATATATATATATATATATTTAAAAATGCTTATATTCTTTGATGACATTTTGAAAGAACAGCATTTATTTGATCATTTTTTTTGTAACAATGTAAAAGTTGCTACTTTTGATTAATTTAACCCATCCTTGCGAAAAAAAAAGCGTTCATTTCTAATATTTAAAAAATATATGAAATAGTTTGTTGTTTTTCTCCCGAGGGGCAGTTCTCTGTAATGAAATGCTTCTGTCCCCTCCACTGTTTCCCGTCTTCCTCAAGCGTCATCACACTCTCCTCTTCTACACTGGATGACCCTGAAATGCATTTCTCCTTCAGACGGCCCCGCGTGACAGTCCTCTGACTTCCGCACTCACACCTGAGGATACGGGAGGACTCGCACGAGTCAGATCCTCCAGGTCGACTCAGCATCTGACGTGAGAAGAGTCCAGTTACTGAGCTTTCTGAGTCTCAGGGTGGAGAGATCGCCACATCATCTCCTTATGGATGAATGAATGATCATAATAGCCTGGAATAGCCTTCATCTTTTCCCTCGGAGATAAATGATTTCAATTTAGAGGTCTATGAGGACACTTAGCCACTGGAAATCAATGAAGCTGAACCATCACCTTTAAATTATGACACAAAGAATTAGTCAAAAATAGCTCAAGAATCAGGACTAGAGTTTAGAAACCAGTTCAGTTTTTGTGTATTAACAGTTTAAAATGACTTGAATTTAGTTAGATTCACATGAAGTCGTTTTTCTCCTACAGAAAGAAGCTCACAGAAGGTTTGAGGGAATACATGTAAAATAAATATCATAGGCAAAAATACAAACATTTGATCTGTGAACGGCACACATCCATTGCATGATTATCTGTTGTGTTATTGATGATTCATTCCTATTTATTCTTTCATAAAAATATTTTTCTGCCATGAGCTGTAATGAACAATCTTAACTTATAGCGACAACATGACAAAAGGCTTAAGTTACGGTTATTATTTAGCAGTGGCATTTTCCTCAGAAATTACAACGTGTGCCTTACAGACATTCTGCACAGAAGAGCACTTTCAGATTCTTATGCCAAGCTGTCATTTTGTTCCACAACTAAACAGTATTTCTCCAATTATTTATCAATGCATATGTGCAGAATGTGCTGCGAAACTGACACGTCGTCTCTGAACGGAAAAAGTTCCTCTTCTTCTTAATAAATGAAACTTCTGTAAGGAAACCTAAAGGGTTCAGGCGCTTCATGGAACATTTACTGGTTCACATCATGGGACCATTTAATGGATTTAGTTTTAATTCATTCATTTTGTTTGATTTCTTAACAAAGAATATGAAATAACCTGTTAAACATGAAAGTATTATGCGATCATTTAAAACACTTATAAAAACTGAGTCAAGAACCCTAGAGTTCGATATAGAACCTTTTCTTCTAAGAGTGTATTTATAAAAGTAAACTATTGTTATATGTAAACTATATGCATAAAGCAATTATAAAGAGAAATTATTTGACCAATATCAAGGAAGTGATATATTTTCATGTATAAAAATCAATTTACACTGTAAAAAAAAAAAAAAAAAGTTTGATGTTGTAAAGTCAACTTTAAATAATTAAATAATTGGCTTGTATAGAGCAAAAACTAATGATTAAAGCAGCGCTGGTCTTTTCTTTATTGTGTCGTATGTCGAGTGAAACGCTTCTGGAACAAGAACACATGTGGGCGGGGCTTGATTGTGTCTGTGGGGAACTGATTGGATGGTTGTGGTTTGCTATTGGCTGATCTCCTGTGAGTGACAGGTTATAGCCCCGCCCACATCATCAGAGAAGAGAAGAGATGCTGCAAGAGGAACTGATTCTCATTCAACATTATTAACACAATAATGATGATGTGCACTGATAAATCCTTCAGAATAATACATATACTGTAGAATTTTTCACAAATATCTCTTCAAAGAGGTACAGTGAGGAAAACTCTGTTGATATTCCAAGGAAGAAAGCAATAAAAGAGCAATAAGATATGTTCAAATTTCCCACTGAGCCCATAAAACCCTCACCGGGTCCCAGTATGAAATCCCCTGGTCTTGACAACAAAGAATACAAATAATCATAAAGTCCTGCATAAGCTCCGTCTCAAGCGGATCACTCCGGGAACAGACATAACTTAATTAGCGACTTATCAAATTATACTTTAAGGCAATTGATATTCTGCCCTAGAGCTGATACAATTATAGTTTCCATTCAATTATTATTTCCCCTCCTTATGAATTTCATTCGACCCAAGTTCCAATTATTTTCACGTATCTCTCATCTCTGATCTCAACACTTCCTCATAACACACTGTTTTCCTGCTCTCACTTTTCCTCAGAAACATCTCGCAGTCCCAGTCCAATTATTTCCTATCGTTCGATGGCGGCTCTCCTCACCGGGACGAACTCATTGAAGCCAACATGATTTCATTACTGTTTATTTGCTCACTAGAGTATTCTATATATATATATATATATTTTTTGCGGTGATGTGGGGCGAAGCGCCGGTCGGGGGGGCAGAAAGTGCTGTTATCCCAGACATTTACATTATGATAAAAGACATCTCCATAATTACAGACACCGAGTGGAACGTCTGACTGGAACACGAGATGTTTCTATCATCTGGAGTTTTTAGACATATCTTAATGGCGCTAATCTGAAATTCTAATCTTGTCTAATGCAAATTGAAAGTTCATGAACATTACTTTAGGTAAGTTGAGTGCAGACGGAGGCTTTGAAGAGCATCTTAGCTTTCCTTCCCCTCCACTGAACCTGAAAACTGCATAAAGAGTTTTAATGAAAACTTTATTGAGCCACTTAAAAATACCAACATCTCATTATCATACGTCTGTGGGATTCAAACTCATTTTAGTTCGGATTTAGATGTAGCTTTTGTTAAATCTGTTGTAATTTTTGTTAAAATCAGAAATTATTTATCTGATAATAATTATTTTTTAAATATATATTTTCAAAAAATTGTCCTGTACTTTTTTTAGCCACATTATTGATTTTTTTATTTAAATGTGAATATTCATCTTAAAATATTATAATATTGGTCACATTCAGTTATTGTTTTAGTTTAATTTTCATGGACTTCAAGTTGGTTTCTCATGTTTTCCTCTTTTTCCTTGGCTGACATAATATTCTGAGTATGTTTGCATTACTCATTGTTTGATTGATTAGCCCCACCTGTCTCTTGTTTACTTCCTCCCTTATCCTGTGTGTACATATATATATATATATATATATATATATATAGTCCTCAAATATCCTGTGTATATATAGTCCTCAGATTCATTTGTTCTTAGGCTGTTCTCGTTAGTTGTTTAGTTTTTCTTCGATGTTTGATTGATTCTACTTCATGTTTGTATTTTCTTTTATTGTTATTAAAAGTTACTGCTGCGCTTAAATCCTGACTCAACTTATCATTCTTGCAACCATTGCTGAGAATATTGTTGTTGTAAAAACTAAATATTAGTATTAAAATGAATATAATAGTAAACATGTATGTTTTATAACATATTTAACATTAATATAATATTAAATGTAACAATTTCACATCCTTTAGTAATAGGAATCAAAGGAACATATATCGTTAGGTGTTGATAAAGAGGTTCTTGAGTTTTCCCAATGGGTCTGTGGAAGTATTTAAAGTCAGAACGTGTTTGGAAACACACCTATAGATAAACCCAGAGTCTTGGTCATTGGATGATTTTCATTTCTGTATTTTTTCCCTCTCTCTGGCCAAGGTAAATTAAATGTCACTCGTCAGACTTCATGTCCCAGGATTAATTGGCGTCTGATATGCTGCACTTGTCATGTCTTCTGGATGTCATGTAGTGGTGGTGGTCGAGACGTCACTCAGCCTGATGAGTTCTTGATGGCTCTTTGAGACCGGCTGAAACCTTCAGGTCCCTGTCTGACACTTCCCCAATCGCCTTTCCTTTTCATTTTCTTACAGGGACTGAATTCACTCATGTTATCTGTTGAGGAGACAGTCTCATCAGGTTCCAGTCCAGGTCCTTTCATGGCCTGCAGTTTCTAGCTCATAGCATGATGCGTCATGTTTGACAACAGGCAGAAATGAAGATGAATGTGAGAGGAAGCTGTTAGTGTATGTGACGTTGTGTAACCCGATCCTCGGCTTATATTGGCTGATGTAGAATGGGTCACACACATGTATAGGGTCATACAAATAATGTGATGTTTTTACAAAGTATTATTTACACTACTATTCAAAAGTTGTTGTTTTTTTTTTAAAGAAAATAATGCGTTTATTCACTAAGGACACATTAAAATGACATTAAAGACATTTATAATGTTACAAAAGTTTATATTTCAAATACATGCTGAAATAGAAAAGGGTACAAACAAAAAAATCAAGTGGAAATACAAAAATAAGATGGTTCTTAATAATCACCATTTATTAAATGTATGAACACAGAAACCCCCTGTTAACAGGTTAATGTCACGTTTCCCATTCCATGACTAATAAAATAATCGCAATGTATTCTCTGTAAAAAAAGGGTACAAACAAAAAAATCAAGTGGAAATACAAAAATAAGATGGTTCTTAATAATCACCATTTATTAAATGTATGAACACAGAAACCCCCTGTTAACAGGTTAATGTCACGTTTCCCATTCCATGACTAATAAAATAATCGCAATGTATTCTCTGTAAAAATGCGTAATCCGCAGGGTGATGGACACGGAGATGGGTAAAAAGGTTGGTGGCTACACATTCTGCAGCGCCGCGTCGCGTGTAGGACAACTCGAGGTATCGCACACGGACGCACACTTTCTCGGTTTATGGCCAGCAGTATGGCCAACACTATTCTTATGTTTAAGGAGATTATGAAATTAAGATAATGTCTGTAGGCCTACTATGTTATGATTGTACTGTACAATTAAATACAATAGTTGCTGAGTCTGTGATCTGAACACTTCACCTCAGAGGATCCATTAACTGAATGAATTGAGAATATCACCTGAAAATCCGATAACATCAGCAATTTTCATTCAAGCAGCTGATTTCTGTAAATTAATGTAAAACTAAATGTACATTGCAGCACAGGGGGAAGTCATTTACGTTGATTTGCGACAAATATAATGTAAATTTAATAGAAAACTATGTAAATGGCGCTCTGTGTCGCGGTAGGATTTTGAACAAGAGCCGTTGCTGGGCGCTGCGAACGGCACAACCAGTGTGAAAAAGAGAAAATGAAGAGAAAATGTGTTCGAATTTTAAAGACGTGGCCCTGCGCTTCTCGTCCGATGTGCAACGCGACCCCCTTTAAAGTGCTGTTTTCTTTTGAGCCGAAGAACTCCCATTCAGGCGAGCTTACTTTTTTCGGGTGTGGACAGAGTGTTTCACTCTCTCGCTCAGACGACGTTCTCCTCAGAGTAGCTGCGCGGCCCGGGCTGCGTCTTCTTTGATAGGTGTCAGCGGGTGCAATATGACGTCAACCAGGTACTCGAGCTGGAGTATTTACGTGTCATGTTATCATAACAGTCCTATTCATTTTAAACATCGTGGTTATCGCCAATACCGGTATATCGCCAGACTCTAAATTAACACGATGTCGATATTTCATGCTTTGAATATCACGATTATCATCAACACCGGTATATTGCGACACCCCTAGTTTGGATTTGTTTCACATTCATGTTTCTTATTTTGAAATTTCTCATGTGGTTCCTGCTTATGTCATGTGATTCCCTTGCCCCTCCTGTGATCGTGTCATGCGAATCCCTTGCCCCTCCTGTGATCGTGTCATGTGATTCCCTTGCCCCTCCTGTGATCGTGTCATGTGATTCCCTTGCCCCTCCTGTGATCTTGTCATGTGATTCCCTTGCCCCTCCTGTGATCGTGTCATGTGATTCCCTTGCCCCTCCTGTGATCGTGTCATGTGATTCCCTTGCCCCTCGTGTGATCGTGTCATGTGATTCCCTTGCCCCTCGTGTGATCGTGTCATGTGATTCCCTTGCCCCTCCTGTGATCGTGTCATGTGATTCCCTTGCCCCTCCTGTGATCGTGTCATGTGATTCCCTTGCCCCTCCTGTGATCGTGTCATGCAATTCCCTTGCCCCTCCTGTGATCGTGTTATGTGATTCCCTTGCCCCTCGTGTGATCGTGTCATGTGATACCCTTGCCCCTCCTGTGATCGTGTCATGTGATTCCCTTGCCCCTCGTGTGATCGTGTCATGCGATTCCCTTGCCACTCCTGTGATCGTGTCATGTGATTCCCTTGCCCCTCGTGTGATCGTGTCATGCGATTCCCTTGCCCCTCCTGTGATCGTGTCATGTGATTCCCTTGCCCCTCCTGTGATTGTGTCATGTGATGCCCTTGCCCCTCCTGTGATCATGTCATGTGATTCCCTTGCCCCTCCTGTGATCGTGTCATGTGATTCCCTTGCCCCTCCTGTGATCGTGTCATGTGATACCCTTGCCCCTCCTGTGATCGTGTCATGTGATTCCCTTGCCCCTCGTGTGATCGTGTTATGTGATACCCTTGCCCCTCCTGTGATCGTGTCATGTGATTCCCGTGCCCCTCGTGTGATCGTGTCATGTGATTCCCTTGCCCCTCATGTGATCGTGTCATGTGATTCCCTTGCCCCTCGTGTGATTGTGTCATGTGATTCCCTTGCCCCTCGTGTGATCTTGTCATGTAATTCCCTTGCCCCTCCTGTGATCGTGTCATGTGATTCCCGTGCCCCTCCTGTGATCATTTCATGTGATTCCCTTGCCCCTCCTGTGATCGTGTCATGTGAGTCCCTTGCCCCTCGTGTGATCGTGTCATGTGATTCCCTTGCCCCTCCTGTGATCGTGTCATGTGATTCCCTTGCCCCTCCTGTGATCGTGTCATGTGATTCCCTTGCCCCTCGTGTGATCGTGTCATGTGATACCCTTGCCCCTCCTGTGATCGTGTCATGTGATTCCCGTGCCCCTCGTGTGATCGTGTCATGTGATTCCCTTGCCCCTCGTGCGATCGTGTCATGTGATTCCCTTGCCCGTCCTGTGATCGTGTCATGTGATTCCCTTGCCCCTCCTGTGATCTTGTCATGTGATTCCCTTGCCCCTCGTGTGATCGTGTCATGTGATTTCCTTGCCCCTCGTGTGATCGTGTCATGTGATACCCTTGCCCCTCCTGTGATCGTGTCATGTGATTCCCGTGCCCCTCGTGTGATCGTGTCATATGATTCCCTTGCCCCTTGTGCGATCGTGTCATGTGATTCCCTTGCCCGTCCTGTGATCGTGTCATGTGATTCCCTTGCCCCTCCTGTGATCGTGTCATGTGATTCCCTTGCCCCTCGTGTGATCGTGTCATGTGATTTCCTTGCCCCTCGTGTGATCGTGTCATGTGATACCCTTGCCCCTCCTGTGATCGTGTCATGTGATTTCCTTGCCCCTCCTGTGATCGTGTCATGTGATACCCTTGCCCCTCCTGTGATCGTGTCATGTGATTCCCTTGCCCGTCCTGTGATCGTGTCATGTGATTTCCTTGCCCCTCCTGTGATCGTGTCATGGGCTTTCTTTACCTTGTGTTTAGTTCTCAATCGGTGTGTTCGACTTTAAGCTGTGCTGCACAGACCGATCGGTGTATGATATCAAAATACATTGAGAACGATTCATAAGCATATGAATTCCTTTAGTATATATTAGGTTCTGTTTATTTCACGATTATGGTTTCGTTACGGTTCGGTATGTGGGAAAAAAGGACTAATATTAATATGAAATACAATTTAATATTTTATTATTATTGTTATTAAAATGTATTACTAGCAGTAACAGAATATAAGCAAAAATGCAGTGGATTTCACTGGATGCATTGGATTTCAACAGCCCATTTTTAAAAGAAATTAAGCTTTTTTTTTCTGCCCTAAATATGAATGATTGTTTCGTTTTCCTGACCATATCATTGACCCGTTTTCTGATCACGATCCTTCAGAGCTGTAGAGGTAATTGGGTCAAATATGGACTAACCCAAACATTGGGTTAAAAATCTAATTAAAAATGTAACCCAACAGCTGGGTTTGTCCATATTTGACCCAAAGTTGGGTTGAAATAACCCAGCATTTTTGTAGAGTGTACTTTACAAAAAAGATTTGTCATCATTGGAGAGATTGTGTATTCTGGAGGACTTGACATTGGCGTTTCAGCAGAAATGTGAATATTGTATATTATATTTGTTGAGAAACTCTCCTGAAGCACAAGGACAAAGGAACACCTGTGAGCGATATGAAATTTGATTTTCCAGACAGATCACTGATAAGGGAATCCATGGACATTGAAATGCCACGGTTAAGCGACAATAAAACAATCAGGTTTGACAAAAATAATTGCTTCTTCCAAACCGCGCTCATCTGGGTCTCTTTCAGCATTCCTGCATCAGATCTTGCGGTTGCAGTACGGCTCACTCTCTCCCATTGAGCTCTATCGCCATGGCAACTCAGGTGCAGCATTATAAAGGGATGGAGAATATCAATGGGAGCAACAGACCTCATTTATCACCTAATTATTAGGATAAGTATTTGAATGGGAGCACGAATACACATTCCCTGATATGCTCAATCCATCAAACGCACGGCAGGGCTTCAGAGAGGTCGTTCGGTTATGAGATCCGCTCTGGCTTATGTATAAATTCATAGCCATTTTTGCAGTCAATGTCGAAAGTATATGAGGAAAATTAGATGAGCATTCAGGCAGAAACACATCTCAGAAAGCGTCAACTGGATTCGTTCTATCCGAGTGCCTTTATCTTTGCATGAAAGCACATGATGTAACAGGAACAGGGTGTGATTAAAGTGTAAATCAGTAATTATGCGCCACAGAGACATCATTGACATTTGCATTATCTGTCACAGCACATTAAACTCGTGATAAGAAATGCACACGAAATCAAATGGCTTCTGCAGCGCTTTGGATCAGTTTAACTTCAGAAACGCCATGGCGTTCTATACATCAGCATGATCCCGAGATAATGATTACATAAACCTGTATCCTGATTACATGGCTTTTGATGCCATTGATATTGTGTGGGACTAAAAGTCTGAAAGACCACTGGGTCTGCAATCATATTTAAATAATTTTAATATAGCCGTAAATGCCTTCATACTGTAACTCAAAAGAAAAAGGAAACTGGGGTGAAATCATAAAAGAAAACTGCAGGGAAAATAATCACTTTGGGATCAACCGCAAACTGTGCTGGTTTTAATCACAGCGCAATCCTGTGGACATCAGTTACTATTATTACATTCCCAATTACACCTCGATTCATAGCCTTACAAACGCAATCAAAAGCTTTAAATCACCTTCAACATGCAAAAGATTCTAATAATGAAGATGTGCATGTGTCCGTCCAGCTAACAGGGAACGTTCTCACGAGTTATGAACAAATGTTCTTCCAGTAACGTCAATAGGAATGTCTGTTTAAAGTTTCTGGTCTTCAATCATGTTCTCAAAAGTTCTTAGCTTTATTTAAATGTAACTGCTTGTTTCAGGACCTTCAGAGAACATTCAAAAGCAACGTTCCCATAATGTTTGAAGAATGATCCAATGCACTGTTCCCATAATATTCATATAAACAAGAAAAACACTTAAAACATTTAAAAAAGACAACATTGAGAAATAACATTCTATTTTCTTCATTGGGAACATTAGCAAAGCGTTCTTAGAACATGTATTTTGTTAGCTGGGTCCTTACAGGGATGTGCACTATACTTGTGACCTTTCTCTGGCAGATGAATTATCTGTATAAAGGCCTGACTAATATTGAACATATTCTTTAAAACCGAGTTAACCTTGAATATAGTCAGTCTTTTGACCTTGTGTTCTCCACACTGTATAATCCTGGCCAAAACCTCTCATTCAGAGAGGAGAGCAGCTGATGGATGGATAAACTTGCTTTGTGAGGATTTGAAACCTTTCTAAATCATTTGTTTCAAACCTGTGATTCCGAGTGTGTATTAAACTGACAGTCACGTGATTTCAGAAAACGAGGCTTCGTTACGTTATAACTGTTTTGAAATGTTGTGAAATGTCAATGGTTCACCACTAGAGTGTGATGATCTCTGTGAACCCATGAACCAGTGTATTTAAAAAATTTTTTTTAAGTTTAATACCTTTGTAGACTTTTTAAGTAACACATTAGTGTAATAAAAGTTTTAGTTAATAGTCTCTTATTGGCCTGATTAACCAAAGCTCTCCATAAAACAAGCTCTACAAATTAATAAAATAACACATATTATACAGACATTTCTTATTCAATGGTAATAAATGTTTGTTAGTTGCATTACACTTTCAATAAACGTTTGCAATTGGTTTGTAAAAGGTGTTTTTATAAAAAAAGGTGTTCTTTTCCATTTTTTTGAAGCAATTGGTTCAAATGATACAAAATTTCTCCCATCACAAATATAAAGCAGTCAAACAGATCTTTTTGTTTTTTAGGTGCTATTTAGGTGCTCGCAAATCTGGTGTATGCAAAAATAAAATTTCAGTGAACTGTACAAAAAATGTAGGTGTCACAGTCATCGTCTTCACAATCCTGTCTTCGTCTTCACTACACTTCCCAGAATCCCTCGTGTCTTCACACCTGAACTCACTCCCTCATTACACACCTGTTCATCGTCTTCATCATCCATGTCACCTGTCCTCACCTCGTTAGTGTGAATTGGTATTGGTATCGAGCCTGAGCTCCTCGTCAGCCCTGCTGAGCCTGCGCTCCACGTCAGCCCTGCCGAACCAGCGCTTCACGTCCCGTCTGTCCAGCCAGTCCCTGTCCCAGAGGCTGTTCCTAACTCTGTCACTCTCCCCAAGAATTTTTTTTTGGGGGGGCCATAGGTCCTCGCGGGCCACCAGAAAGGTCCTCTCCGCCACGACCACCCAAAGAGTCTTCACCGCCACGGCCACCCGAAGGGTCTTCATCACCACGGCCACCCGAAGGGGTGTCTCCGCCAAGGCCACCCGAAGGGGCATTTCCGCCACGGCCACCCGAAGGGTCTTCACCGCCACGGCCACCCGAAGGGGCGTCTCCGCCACGGGCACCCGAAGGGGCGTCTCCGGCATGGCCACCCGAAGGGGCGTCTCCGCCACGGCCACCCGAAGGGTCTTCACCGCCACGGCCACCCGAAGGGGCGTCTCCGCCATGGCCACCCGAAGGGGCGTCTCCGCCATGGCCACCCAAAGGGGCATCTCCGCCACGGCCACCCGAAGGGGCGTCTCCGCCATGGCCACCCGAAGGGTCTTCACTGCCACGGCTACCCGAAGGGGCGTCTCCACCATGGCCATCCGAATGGGCATCTCCGCCACGGCCACCCGAAGGGTCTTCACCGCCACGGCCACCTGAACGGTCTTCACCGCCACCCGAAGGGGCGTCTCCTCCAAGGCCACCCGAAGGGGCATCTCCGCCACGGCCACCCGAAGGGTCTTCACCCCCACGGCCACCTGAACGGTCTTCACCGCCACCCGAAGGGGCGTCTCCTCCATGGCCACCCGAAGGGGCCATCTCCGTCATGGCCACCCAAAGGCGCGTCTCCGCCATGGCCACCCAAAGGGGCATCTCCAACACGGCCACCCGAAGGGTCTTCACCGCCATGGGTACCTGAAGGGGCGTCTCCGCCATGGCTACCCGAAGGGGCGTGTCCGCCATGGCCACCCAAAGGGGCATCTCCGCCACGGCCACCCGAAGGGTCTTCACCGCCATGGCTACCCGAAGGGGCGTCTCCGCCATGGCCACCCGAAGTGGCATCTCTGCCATGGCCACCCGAAGGGGCTGCTCCGCCATGGCCACCCGAAGGGGCTTCTCCGCCACGGCCACCCGAAGGGTCTTCACCGCCATGGGCACCCGATGGGGCGTCTCCGCCATGGCCACCCGAAGGGTCTTCACCGCCATGGCTACCTGAAGGGGCGTCTCCGCCATGGCTACCCGAAGGGGCGTCTCCGCCATGGCCACCCAAAGGGGCATCTCCGCCACGGCCACCCGAAGGGTCTTCACCGCCATGGCTACCCGAAGGGGCGTCTCCGCCATGGCCACCCGAAGTGGCATCTCTGCCATGGCCACCCGAAGGGGCTGCTCCGCCATGGCCACCCGAAGGGGCTTCTCCGCCACGGCCACCCGAAGGGTCTTCACCGCCAGGCGAATGGCCACCCGAAGGGGCTTCTCCGCCACGGCCACCCGAAGGGGCTTCTCCGCCACGGCCACCCGAAGGGTCTTCACCGCCATGGGCACCCGATGGGGCGTCTCCGCCATGGCCACCCGAAGGGGCATCTCCGCCACGGCCACCCGAAGGGGCGTCTTCGCCATGGCCAAGGGGCATCTCCGCCACGACCACCCGAAGGGTCTTCACCGCCATGGCTACCCGAAGGGGCATCTCCGCCATGGCCACCCGAAGTGGTGTCTCTGCCATGGCCACCCAAAGGGGCGTCTCCGCCATGGCCACCCGAAGGGCCGTCTCCGCCATGGCCAAGGGGCATCTCCGCCATGGCCACCCGAAGGGTCTTCACTGGGAACACTTCCCTTAAATCTTGATGTACTCGCTACATCATAAGAAGAATGGCATCTACGCTAATATTAGTGTCTTTTTTTATCCCGAGGTTTTCCCGCAGCCTGCCGGATCTAGGCCGTGTCCAGATCTGACGAAGGAGATCCGCCTGGACCCGATGACAATGCAGTGCTGAAGTGCCCACTATCCTCTCCCTATGGAGGATCCCTTCCCACTCTACAGATGAAGCGTTGTGAATTCTGGCTCGCGTACCCCGAAGTGATAAAATAAAACAAAATTCTGTATCAAAATTTATAGGCAAGAAAAGTAGTTTGTTTAGGCTGGGTTGTATGAATTATAAACCTGCGCACATATTTTAAAAGCACATAACTATAGAATCAATTCTGAATGAGCATGTGAACGCCGTCAGCGTTAATCACAGGTTCGCGTTTAAAAGTCTGATCATTTCGACGGAGGTGAATCAATCAAAGTTAACTTTAGCTGGAAATAACATTATTCAAGAACCGCTATAATGCCAAAACAATCTGTTACCTTAAATTATATGTTTGTCTCTGTAAAGCTGCTTTGAAACAATCCATTGTTAAAAGTGCTATATAAATGATGACTTGACTTGACTTGACTTCACCGCCATGGCTACACGAAGGGGCGTCTCCGCCATGGCCACCCGAAGTGGCATCTCTGCCATGGCCACCTGCCTATCCTGCTCCACCCTGGAGGTTTCCTGCCCTGGATTGGCCACGCCCTGGTCAGCCTTCAGGGCACCCGCCCCCCCACCCCTGTTGATGTTCTACGGTGCGAGGTCGCGCCTTTTTGAAGGGGGGTGTTATGTTACAGTCATCGTCTGCACCATCGTGTCTTCGTCTTCACTACACTTCCCAGAATCCCTCGTGTCTTCACACCTGAACTCCCTCATTACACACCTGTTCATCGTCTTCATCATCCGTGTCACCTGTCCTCACCTCGTTAGTGTGTATTGGTATCTGAATTTAGTTTCCCTCTGTTCAGTCAGTCCTTGTCGGTTCTATTTTGTTCATGATTGTATTCAGAGTGTGTGTGTTATCCTGCCTGTCCTCCTGCCTGCCTGTATCTACCTGTGAGTAATTTAAGTAAATCTTTTGTATTAAAGCCTTTGGACTTTGAGTCTGTTTCAATCCACACCACACCGTGACAGTAGGTGTGATCATTTATCAAAACTTGTAAAGAAATGTAGTTTCTCAGTGAACTTCGGGTTGCACAAGAACGATCTGTATGCATCAGACGGTCAGTGAACAGACTGTCGTTTGAGACATCTGTACTGATTCTGACGAGATACTGAAGATCAGCACAACTGCAGTGCAGTAAAAAATACAATAAAAAAGAGCCTGGTTTGTCTTTGCATCCATTAGCCAGTGTCTCTGAAATATAGTAATTGCTGTTTCCCTGTGAGAGTTTGGAGAGGCACGCCGCCAAACTCGCTACAATTCTTCCTAATCGTTTAACAGATTACACCAACAAAGCAGACACTGAACATCCGATGTGTGCGATAAGTACTCGATAATCAACAGGTCCTGGTTAAACACTATCAATGTAAAGCTTTCCTTCAAATCTGTGTTTTTGTCCATTAATGTCAAAAGTTGAGGAATAATGTGCTGGTCCAGCGAGACTGATCCACTCTGGAGAGTTTCCATCACATCACACACACTGAACCTTAAAGGGGAACTTGGCAACTATTCTAACTTAATAAAACCGTTCAGAACTCATTTGGATGGTTAAATAACCTGTTCCGGTGAGAATGGTGACGAGCGAGAAACACAAACTGCTTTATGGCAATTCGACATAATTCTATGATACTGTGTATGATGTATTACCCACCTCGGTAGACATAGCTCTGCACGATACAGTTGGCCGGCTCCGATAATAACACATGCACATAAGCAGCGGTAGAAAGGGGGAGGAGGGCGCCGCAAAGTGAGTTTTTTTATGACAATGTTGTGAAATATACGGCCCACACCTGTAGGGGGAGCTGATGAGAAAACAGTGAAGAAATGGCTAGAGTTGCCAAGTTCCCCTTTAAGCAAGTGTAAGAGAAGCGGCCGCTGTTCTCTTCATTATTTGTGTGCTTTAGTCCTCATGTTCCTCATGTTCCTCATGTTCACACGACACATTACCTCCATGCTGGAATGATTATTCAACGTGTTGGTCAATGTTAATTTGCCTTGACCTCTGTGAAATGCATTTTTTTTTTCAAACTAATTCAGCAATTATATACAGTATATACAGTAGTCAACATTTGAAATCAAGTCGCCAGCGTTCTCCAAGTCTCCAGCTATCCTGCACCTCATCTCTCTACGTCTCCAAGTCTCCAAGTCTACAGCGTTCTCCAAGTCTCCAGCATTCTCCAAGTGGTTCTCCAAGTCTCCAGCGTTCTCCAAGTGGTTCTCCAAGTCTCCAGCGTCCTCCAAGTCTCCAGCGTTCGCCAAGTGGTTCTCCAAGTGTCCAGTGTTCTCCAGGTCTCCAGCGTTCTCCAAGTGGTTCTCCAAGTCTCCAGCGTTCTCCAAGTCTCCAGCATTCTCCAAGTCTCCAGCGTTCTCCAAGTCTCCAGCGTTCTCCAAGTCTCCAGCATTCTCCAAGTCTCCAGCGTTCTCCAAGTCTCTAGCGTTCTCCAAGTCTAAAGCTATCCTGCATCTCATCTCTCCAAGTCTCCAGTGTTCTCCAAGTCTACAGCGTTCTCCAAGTGGTTCTCCAAGTCTCCAGCGTTCTCCAAGTGGTTCTCCAAGTCTCCAGCGTTCTCCAAGTCTTCAGCTATCCTGCATCTCATCTCTCCAAGTCTCCAAGTCTCCAGCTATCCTGTATCTCATCTCTCCAAGTCTCCAAGTCTCCAGCTATCCTGTATCTCATCTCTCCAAGTGGTTCTCCAAGTCTCCAGCGTTCTCCAAGTCTTCAGCTATCCTGTATCTCATCTCTCCAAGTGGTTCTCCAAGTCTCCAGCGTTCTCCAAGTCTTCACCTATCCTGCATCTCATCTCTCCAAGTCTCCAAGTCTCCAGCTATCCTGTATTTCATCTCTCCAAGTCTCCAAGTCTCCAGCTATCCTGTATCTCATCTCTCCAAGTGGTTCTCCAAGTCTCCAGCGTTCTCCAAGTCTTCAGCTATCCTGCATCTCATCTCTCCAAGTGGTTGTCCAAGTCTCCAGCGTTCTCCAAGTCTCCAAGTCTCAGCTATCCTGTATCTCATCTCTCCAAGTGGTTCTCCAAGTCTCCAGCGTTCTCCAAGTCTTCAGCTATCCTGCATCTCATCTCTCCAAGTCTCCAGCTATCCTGTATCTCATCTCTCCAAGTGGTTCTCCAAGTCTCCAGCATTCCTGCATCTCATCTCTCCACCACCATCCCTGTAAGAAGACACATTCCTTTTACTGCCGCACACCACTCTCCAATCCAGCATTGCACTTCCAGCTCTCCTGCTTCCCGGTCACCAGCCCTGTTGCTCTCCATCAACTTCCTGTGTGCATTCATCTCTGTCGCCCGACTCTCATTCCCTAACATTGTAATTGTAACAGTAAAACTGTATTTCAGCATCATTACTCCAGTCTTCAGTGTCACATGATCCTTCAGAAATCACTCTAATGTGATGATTTGCTGCTCAAGAAACACTTATGATTGTTATCAATGTTGAAAATGAATCGGTTACCTAACGTAACCTCGGTTCTCTCTAGATGAGGGAACGAGTATTGCGTAAGCTAGCTTACGCTACGGGAAAGATTAATCTTTTCTGAGAAATTGAAGCCAAAAAATTATCCTATAATTTTGTTACCATTGTCAACGCAGTTCAGCTGCAGCAGACCATGAACAGCTAGCTAGCAGCTCATTGGTTCGCTCACAGAGAACTGCTTAAGCCTATGAGGAGACGCAGATGAACTCTCGGCCAATGAGAGTCTGACATGCTCTCATTGCGTCAGAGCCCGCCGAAACGGGCGTGGTCAGAGAGTATATCTTGGCGTCCCAGGCTGTCAACTCTGGTTTTTCATAGAATGAAGCGAGAACGCTAGTAGCACAAGCACGGCCAGGAACGCAATACTCGTTCCCTCATCTAGAGAGAACCGAGGTTACGTTAGGTAACTGATTCGTTCTCTTACGAGAGGTTCTCTCGTATTGTGTAAGCTAGCTTACGCTACGGGAACACCTGGTCAACGCCGTGCGTGCTAAGCATCCACTACGAGTCCCAGGGGAGACCCCGGGGGGCCCTTATGAGTGGGAATAAATATATGTACATGTGACAAAGGCCAGCAGAGCGGGCCGGTGATTGTGCCGTACATAAGCACATGAAGAGAGGGACAGAGCGAAACCGGTCTGTGTGAATAACTCCCTATAGTGCAGCTCAACCAGAAGAGCTGTAACATACTAGACTGCTAGTAGTTTAGCCTGCAAGGCAGGAACTTCCAGGTTGTAAAATCTGACAAAGGTGGAGGGGGAAGCCCATCCCGCTGCCACACAAATGTCGTGAATGGAAATTCCGCTGGACCATGCCCAGGATGAGGCCATGCCTCTAGTGGAATGAGCCCTGATGCCCAGAGGAAATGGCAGGTCTTTTGATGCGTATGCGGCTGCAATGGCATCAACTATCCATCTTGATAGAGTCTGTTTCGAGGCGGCCAACCCTTTGGTGCGCCCACCGAACGAAACGAAAAGCTGCTCGGATCGTCTGACCGGAGCAGTGCGAGTAATGTATAATCTCAGGGCCCTGACCGGACACAGGAGATTAGCGTCAGATTCGCTATCGGATGCAGGCAGAGCCGATAGGGAAATAACTTGTGCCCTGAACGGGGTACCAATCGCTTTTGGGACATAACCATGTCTAGGTTTGAGAACGACTAAGGAGTCATTGGGCCCAAACTCGAGACAGGAAGCGCTAGTGGACAGCGCGTGAAGGTCTCCCACACGTTTTACTGACGCGAGCGCGAGCAGAAAAACGGCTTTGAGCGAAAGGTATTTGAGGTCCACGGTGTTTAACGGTTCGAATGGGAGGGCTTTCATAGCTTCGAGAACTATGGAAAGGTCCCAAATAGGCACCGAAGGGGGGCGTGGGGGGTTCATCCTTCTAGCTCCCCTGAGGAAGCGGGTGACCAAGTCGTTTTTGCCCAGTGACTGGCCGCGCCGGGGTTCAACAAACGCTGCGACGGCTGCCACATACACCTTGAGAGTGGACGGGGACCTGCCCTTGTCCAACATCTCCTGGAGAAAAACTAACAAGGAAGGAACCTTGCATGACCGTGGGTCCAATTTTCTGTCGGTGCACCATTTAGAGAACACAGACCATTTAGATGCATAGAGCCTTCTAGTAGAAGCCGCTCTAGCCTGCATGATCGTGTTTAACACTCCTTCTGGCAAAGCAACGGGTAGTCGTTGATCACCCACGCATGTAGCACCCAGCGCTCTGGGTGGGGATGCCAGATCGTCCCGCGAGCTTGGGAGAGGAGATCTGCTCTGACTGGGATGGGCCACGGGGCTGTCTGTGACAACTGAGTGAGCTCCGGGAACCAAGTCTGACCCTCCCAACGCGGGGCTATGAGGAGCACCGAGTGGCGTGTTTCCCTGATTCTCTGAAGCACCTGTGGTAGCAGAGAAACCGGAAGGAAAGCATAAAGCCGGCGGCTGGGCCAGGTCTAGGCTAGGCCACGCTCTTTGTGAAAAATATTGGGCAGTAGGTGTTCTCCTCTGAGGCGAAGAGGTCCACCTCTGCTCTGCCGAATATCCGCCATAGCTTTTGAACTGTAAAAGTGTGCAGGGACCATTCCCCGGGGGGAATGGGGTTCCTGGACAGACTGTCTGGACCATCGTTCAGATGGCCCGGCACGTGCGTCGCTCTGAGTGAGAGCAGGTGACAGTAAGACCAAACTAAGATGCGTTCTGTCAGCCGGAAGAGATTCCTGGATCTGACTCCGCCCTGACGGTTTAGATAGGAGACCACGGCTATATTGTCCGAACGGATCAGCACGTGGTGACCGTGAATGCGCGGGAGAAAGCGCGTGAGCGCGTACTCGACCGCCAACATCTCCAAACAGTTTATGTGGAGGAGGCTCTCTTGAGCTGACCAGGGGCCGAAGGCCGGTGAGCCCTCGCAGACCGCACCCCAACCCGTGTTGGATGCGTCTGTCGAGATGACTTTTCGGCGAGAAAAGGTCCCCATGGAAACGCCCCGCTGAAACCATTCTGTCACAGTCCATGGCTGCAGAGCTGTGATACAGGTCAGCGTTACCTTTATTAGCTGGCGGCCCGTGGTCCACGCACGGTGAGACACACGGCTCTTCAACCAGAACTGAAGCGGGCGCATGCGCAGTAACCCCACCTGGAGCACCGCGGAGGCTGAGGCCATGTAACCCAACGCCTTCTGAAAAGTTTTCAGAGGTGTGAGTCTGTTCATCTGAAAAGATGCGGCGAGACGCTGAACACGGCGCGCGCGCTGTGTTGACAGACGAGCCGTCATCGTGACCGAGTCTAGCTCTATACCCAAGAAGGAGATAGTCTGACTGGGATGTAGTGCGCTCTTTGTCCAGTTGACAGAGAGGCCCAAAGCTTTCAGATGGTCGAGGAGAACTGTACGATGAGACAGTAGCTCTCTCTGTGATTGTGCCAAAATCAGCCAGTCGTCCAAATAGTTCAGTATTCGCAGCCCCTGACTCCGGAGGGGGGCGAGCGCCGCATCCATGCACTTCGTGAACGTACGGGGTGCTAAGGATAGGCCAAACGGAAGGACGGTGTATTGATAAACCTGGCCTTCGAAGGCGAAACGTAAGAATGGCCTGTGAAGGGGATTTATCTGAATCTGAAAGTAAGCATCCTTCAGATCTAGTGAAATGAACCAGTCCCCCTGGCGCACGTGCGCGAGGAGTTTTCTGATC
>CM060614.1:32355421-32432921 GCA_030578255.1 Tiaroga cobitis | reverse complement strand
CCAATCAGCTCCACACAGACACAATCAATTCCCGCCCACATGTGTTCTCGTTCCTGAAGCGTTTCACTCGATATACGACACAATAGAGGAGAGAAGATCAAGAACTTTTATTTACTGACCCTAATTTATGTAGGTTATTTACTGTAAAGTAGTAGTCTTTCAGCTCGTGAACACGAACACACACACACACACACACACACCCGTCCCTGCAGCATGCTAAACTTGTGCCATGATTTAACTGGACGTCTATCTTTCCTGAAGGTTATTGATAGTGTTTCTACATCTGCGTTGTCATTATGTTTATGATACACACAGATGCAGCATTAATGATCATTTTATAGTTGATTTTGACTGTTGTCATGGCAACGTGTCAGTGCTGAACATATGCATTCCATACAACAATCTTTAATATAGGCCTAATCAAATAAACGTTTAAGAGAAATATGAATATCTGTATTTAGCATCTTGTCTAGTTTTCAATACAAATCATTAGTCTATTGTGGTAGTCACTATGGTCTATTGTGATGCATTTGAATGTTTATTTAATTGGAATCACTTTACAATAATTTATTAACATTAGTTAATGCATAAATGAACATGAATTAACGGCATTTAATAACTTTGTTAATGTTAGTTAATAAATGTTCATGTTAGTTCACAGTGCATTAACTAAAGTCAAAAGACACAACATTTGATCTTGAAAATCTATTAGTAAATGTTGAGATTAACATTAAATAAGAATAATAAATGCTTTAGAAGTGTCTTAACTAATGTTAAGAATTAAACTTGTGATTTAACCCTTTAACAACCAATTCCAGATCTACCCAGCATCAAGATGTCTCTCTATATACAAGAAATATATTTCTACTTGATTTCATTACTGTGTAATATATGAGCTCTTGCTTTGTCACTTTTGGGCTTTAAGCGAAAACCTTTCCTTGAAACACCACCGGTTTCTGTAGACCAGCCCATCATAAATCATTCCATGGTTCCTTTTTTATTATTATTTTTAATGGTACAGAAGAAATATATTTCACATTTATTAGTGCAGATGGGGATAAAAACAGCGGACGTAAACGTAACCACTGTATTAGTTCATATAACAGCATCAGTTCTGCTTTATGACTACAGACTGCATATTTCAATATGAAGGTCTAACATGCACTCAAGACACATAAAACACACGATCTGTTAGTTACAGTTGCATTTGCTTCCAGCATGAAATACATTTCTTGTTTAGAAGTTCTCATAAGTCAAAAGTTTGGACACACATTCTCATTCTTATTACTTTTTAAAAACTAATAGTCATACACACTATATGACATAATGGATGGTTGTCTGAGATTTATATATTATTGAGAACATTCAATATTCATCTATGCAATATTGAATATGTTCCATAAAAAGCGTGCAAGATAAGATAAGGCTTGCTTTCAAGGAATATATCCCTGAGAATATCCTGTTTAGATTGAAGAATCTGCTTCTGAGAACGAGTGTAAGAGAACGAGTGTTAGAGAACGAGTGTTAGAGAACGAGTGTAAGAGAACGAGTGTAAGAGAACGGGTGTTAGAGAACGAGTGTAAGAGAACGAGTGTTAGAGAACGAGTGTAAGAGAACGGGTGTTAGAGAACGAGTGTAAGAGAACGAGTGTTAGAGAACGAGTGTAAGAGAACGAGTGTTAGAGAACGAGTGTAAGAGAACGAGTGTAAGAGAACGAGTGTAAGAGAACGAGTGTTAGAGAACGAGTGTAAGAGAACGAGTGTAAGAGAACGAGTGTAAGAGAACGGGTGTTAGAGAACGAGTGTAAGAGAACGAGTGTTAGAGAACGAGTGTAAGAGAACGGGTGTTAGAGAACGAGTGTAAGAGAACGAGTGTTAGAGAACGAGTGTAAGAGAACGAGTGTTAGAGAACGAGTGTAAGAGAACGGGTGTTAGAGAACGAGTGTAAGAGAACGGGTGTTAGAGAACGAGTGTAAGAGAAGAAGTGTTAGAGAACGAGTGTAAGAGAACGAGTGTTAGAGAACGAGTGTAAGAGAACGAGTGTAAGAGAACGGGTGTTAGAGAACGAGTGTAAGAGCTCGAGTGTAAGAGAACGAGTGTTAGAGAACGGGTGTTAGAGAACGAGTGTTAGAGAACGGGTGTAAGAGAACGAGTGTAAGAGAACGAGTGTTAGAGAACGAGTGTAAGAGAACGAGTGTAAGAGAACGAGTGTAAGAGAACGAGTGTAAGAGAACGAGTGTAAGAGAACGAGTGTTAGAGAACGAGTGTAAGAGAACGAGTGTAAGAGAACGAGTGTTAGAGAACGAGTGTAAGAGAACGAGTGTAAGAGAACGAGTGTAAGAGAACGAGTGTAAGAGAACGAGTGTAAGAGAACGAGTGTTAGAGAACGAGTGTAAGAGAACGAGTGTAAGAGAACGAGTGTTAGAGAACGAGTGTTAGAGAACGTGTAAGAGAACGAGTGTAAGAGAACGGGTGTTAGAGAACGAGTGTAAGAGAACGAGTGTTAGAGAACGAGTGTAAGAGAACGAGTGTAAGAGAACGAGTGTAAGAGAACGAGTGTAAGAGATCGAGTGTAAGAGAACGGGTGTTAGAGAACGAGTGTAAGAGAACGGGTGTTAGAAAACGAGTGTAAGAGAACGGGTGGTAGAGAACGAGTGTAAGAGAACGGGTGTTAGAGAACGAGTGTTAGAGAACGAGTGTTAGAGAACGAGTGTAAGAGAACGGGTGTTAGAGAACGAGTGTAAGAGAACGAGTGTTAGAGAACGAGTGTAAGAGAACGGGTGTTAGAGAACGGGTGTTAGAGAACGGGTGTTAGAGAACGAGTGTAAGAGAACGAGTGTAAGAGAACGAGTGTAAGAGAACGAGTGTTAGAGAACGAGTGTAAGAGAACGAGTGTAAGAGAACGAGTGCTAGAGAACGAGTGTAAGAGAACGAGTGTTAGAGAACGAGTGTAAGAGAACGAGTGTAAGAGAACGGGTGTTAGAGAACGAGTGTAAGAGAACGAGTGTAAGAGAACGGGTGTTAGAGAACGAGTGTTAGAGAACGGGTGTAAGAGAACGAGTGTAAGAGAACGAGTGTTAGAGAACGAGTGTAAGAGAACGAGTGTTAGAGAACGGGTGTTAGAGAACGAGTGTTAGAGAACGGGTGTAAGAGAACGAGTGTAAGAGAACGAGTGTTAGAGAACGAGTGTAAGAGAACGAGTGTAAGAGAACGAGTGTAAGAGAACGAGTGTAAGAGAACGAGTGTTAGAGAACGAGTGTAAGAGAACGAGTGTAAGAGAACGAGTGTTAGAGAACGAGTGTTAGAGAACGTGTAAGAGAACGAGTGTAAGAGAACGGGTGTTAGAGAACGAGTGTAAGAGAACGAGTGTTAGAGAACGAGTGTAAGAGAACGAGTGTAAGAGAACGAGTGTAAGAGAACGAGTGTAAGAGATCGAGTGTAAGAGAACGGGTGTTAGAGAACGAGTGTAAGAGAACGGGTGTTAGAAAACGAGTGTAAGAGAACGGGTGGTAGAGAACGAGTGTAAGAGAACGGGTGTTAGAGAACGAGTGTTAGAGAACGAGTGTTAGAGAACGAGTGTAAGAGAACGGGTGTTAGAGAACGAGTGTAAGAGAACGAGTGTTAGAGAACGAGTGTAAGAGAACGGGTGTTAGAGAACGAGTGTAAGAGAACAGGTGTTAGAGAACGAGTGTAAGAGAACGAGTGTAAGAGAACGAGTGTTAGAGAACGAGTGTAAGAGAACGAGTGTAAGAGAACGAGTGCTAGAGAACGAGTGTAAGAGAACGAGTGTTAGAGAACGAGTGTAAGAGAACGAGTGTAAGAGAACGGGTGTTAGAGAACGAGTGTAAGAGAACGAGTGTAAGAGAACGAGTGTAAGAGAACGGGTGTTAGAGAACGAGTGTAAGCGAACGGGTGTTAGAGAACGGGTGTTAGAGAACGAGTGTTAGAGAACGGGTGTAAGAGAACGAGTGTAAGAGAACGAGTGTTAGAGAACGAGTGTAAGAGAACGGGTGTTAGAGAACGAGTGTAAGCGAACGGGTGTTAGAGAACGGGTGTTAGAGAACGAGCGTTAGAGAACGGGTGTAAGAGAACGAGTGTAAGAGAACGAGTGTTAGAGAACGAGTGTAAGAGAACGGGTGTAAGAGAACGGGTGTTAGAGAACGGGTGTTAGAGAACGAGTGTTAGAGAACGGGTGTAAGAGAACGAGTGTAAGAGAACGAGTGTTAGAGAACGAGTGTTAGAGAACGGGTGTAAGAGAACGAGTGTAAGAGAACGAGTGTTAGAGAACGAGTGTAAGAGAACGAGTGTAAGAGAACGAGTGTTAGAGAACGAGTGTTAGAGAACGAGTGTAAGAGAACGAGTGTAAGAGAACGGGTGTTAGAGAACGAGTGTAAGAGAACGAGTGTTAGAGAACGAGTGTAAGAGAACGGGTGTTAGAGAACGAGTGTAAGAGAACGGGTGTTAGAGAACGAGTGTGAGAGAACGGGTGTTAGAGAACGAGTGTAAGAGAACGAGTGTTAGAGAACGAGTGTAAGAGAACGAGTGTAAGAGAACGAGTGTAAGAGAACGGGTGTTAGAGAACGGGTGTTAGAGAACGAGTGTAAGAGAACGAGTGTAAGAGAACGAGTGTTAGAGAACGGGTGTTAGAGAACGAGTGTTAGAGAACGAGTGTAAGAGAACGAGTGTTAGAGAACGAGTGTAAGAGAACGAGTGTAAGAGAACGAGTGTTAGAGAACGAGTGTTAGAGAACGAGTGTAAGAGAACGAGTGTTAGAGAACGAGTGTAAGAGAACGGGTGTTAGAGAACGAGTGTAAGAGAACGGGTGTTAGAGAACGAGTGTAAGAGAACGGGTGTTAGAGAACGAGTGTAAGAGAACGAGTGTTAGAGAACGAGTGTAAGAGAACGAGTGTTAGAGAACGAGTGTAAGAGAACGAGTGTAAGAGAACGGGTGTTAGAGAACGAGTGTAAGAGAACGAGTGTAAGAGAACGAGTGTTAGAGAACGGGTGTTAGAGAACGAGTGTAAGAGAACGAGTGTAAGAGAACGAGTGTTAGAGAACGAGGGTAAGAGAACGAGTGTAAGAGAACGAGTGTAAGAGAACGAGTGTTAGAGAACGAGTGTAAGAGAACGAGTGTAAGAGAACGAGTGTAAGAGAACGAGTGTTAGAGAACGGGTGTTAGAGAACGGGTGTAAGAGAACGAGTGTAAGAGAACGAGTGTTAGAGAACGAGGGTAAGAGAACGAGTGTAAGAGAACGAGTGTAAGAGAACGAGTGTTAGAGAACGAGTGTAAGAGAACGAGTGTAAGAGAACGAGTGTAAGAGAACGGGTGTTAGAGAACGAGTGTAAGAGAACGAGTGTAAGAGAACGAGTGTAAGAGAACGAGTGTTAGAGAACGGGTGTTAGAGAACGAGTGTTAGAGAACGGGTGTAAGAGAACGAGTGTAAGAGAACGAGTGTTAGAGAACGAGTGTAAGAGAACGAGTGTTAGAGAACGAGTGTAAGAGAACGAGTGTAAGAGAACGAGTGTTAGAGAACGAGTGTAAGAGAACGAGTGTAAGAGAACGGGTGTTAGAGAACGAGTGTAAGAGAACGAGTGTTAGAGAACGAGTGTAAGAGAACGAGTGTTAGAGAACGAGTGTTAGAGAACGAGTGTAAGAGAACGAGTGTTAGAGAACGAGTGTAATAGAACAAGTGTAAGAGAACGGGTGTTAGAGAACGAGTGTAAGAGAACGAGTGTAAGAGAACGAGTGTTAGAGAACGGGTGTTAGAGAACGAGTGTTAGAGAACGGGTGTAAGAGAACGAGTGTAAGAGAACGAGTGTTAGAGAACGAGTGTAAGAGAACGAGTGTAAGAGAACGAGTGTAAGAGAACGAGTGTAAGAGAACGAGTGTTAGAGAACGAGTGTAAGAGAACGAGTGTAAGAGAACGAGTGTTAGAGAACGAGTGTTAGAGAACGAGTGTAAGAGAACGAGTGTAAGAGAACGGGTGTTAGAGAACGAGTGTAAGAGAACGAGTGTTAGAGAACGAGTGTAAGAGAACGGGTGTTAGAGAACGAGTGTAAGAGAACGGGTGTTAGAGAACGAGTGTAAGAGAACGGGTGTTAGAGAACGAGTGTAAGAGAACGAGTGTTAGAGAACGAGTGTAAGAGAACGAGTGTAAGAGAACGAGTGTAAGAGAACGGGTGTTAGAGAACGCGTGTTAGAGAACGAGTGTAAGAGAACGAGTGTAAGAGAACGAGTGTTAGAGAACGGGTGTTAGAGAACGAGTGTTAGAGAACGAGTGTAAGAGAACGAGTGTTAGAGAACAAGTGTAAGAGAACAAGTGTAAGAGAACGAGTGTTAGAGAACGAGTGTAAGAGAACGAGTGTAAGAGAACGAGTGTAAGAGAACGAGTGTAAGAGAACGAGTGTTAGAGAACGGGTGTTAGAGAACGAGTGTTAGAGAACGGGTGTAAGAGAACGAGTGTAAGAGAACGAGTGTTAGAGAACGAGTGTAAGAGAACGAGTGTAAGAGAACGAGTGTAAGAGAACGAGTGTAAGAGAACGAGTGTTAGAGAACGAGTGTAAGAGAACGAGTGTAAGAGAACGAGTGTAAGAGAACGAGTGTTAGAGAACGAGTGTTAGAGAACGAGTGTAAGAGAACGAGTGTTAGAGAACGAGTGTAAGAGAACGGGTGTTAGAGAACGAGTGTAAGAGAACGGGTGTTAGAGAACGAGTGTAAGAGAACGGGTGTTAGAGAACGAGTGTAAGAGAACGAGTGTTAGAGAACGAGTGTAAGAGAACGAGTGTTAGAGAACGAGTGTAAGAGAACGAGTGTAAGAGAACGGGTGTTAGAGAACGGGTGTTAGAGAACGAGTGTTAGAGAACGAGTGTAAGAGAACGAGTGTAAGAGAACGAGTGTTAGAGAACGAGTGTAAGAGAACGAGTGTAAGAGAACGAGTGTTAGAGAACGAGTGTAAGAGAACGAGTGTAAGAGAACGAGTGTAAGAGAACGAGTGTTAGAGAACGAGTTTAAGAGAACGAGTGTAAGAGAACGAGTGTAAGAGAACGAGTGTAAGAGAACGAGTGTAAGAGAAGGGGTGTTAGAGAACGAGTGTAAGAGAACGAGTGTTAGAGAACGAGTGTAAGAGAACGGGTGTTAGAGAACGAGTGTAAGAGAACGGGTGTTAGAGAACGAGTGTAAGAGAACGGGTGTTAGAGAACGAGTGTAAGAGAACGAGTGTTAGAGAACGAGTGTATGAGAACGAGTGTAAGAGAACGAGTGTAAGAGAACGGGTGTTAGAGAACGGGTGTTAGAGAACGAGTGTAAGAGAACGAGTGTAAGAGAACGAGTGTTAGAGAACGGGTGTTAGAGAACGAGTGTTAGAGAACGGGTGTAAGAGAACGAGTGTAAGAGAACGAGTGTTAGAGAACGAGTGTAAGAGAACGAGTGTAAGAGAACGAGTGTAAGAGAACGAGTGTAAGAGAACGAGTGTTAGAGAACGAGTGTAAGAGAACGAGTGTAAGAGAACGAGTGTTAGAGAACGAGTGTAAGAGAAAGAGTGTAAGAGAACGAGTGTTAGAGAACGAGTGTAAGTGAACGAGTGTAAGAGAACGAGTGTAAGAGAACGAGTGTTAGAGAACGGGTGTTAGAGAACGGGTGTTAGAGAACGGGTGTAAGAGAACGAGTGTAAGAGAACGAGTGTAAGAGAACGAGTGTAAGAGAACGAGTGTAAGAGAACGAGTGTAAGAGAACGAGTGTAAGAGAACGGGTGTTAGAGAACGGGTGTTAGAGAACGAGTGTTAGAGAACGGGTGTAAGAGAACGAGTGTAAGAGAACGAGTGTTAGAGAACGAGTGTTAGAGAACGAGTGTAAGAGAACGGGTGTAAGAGAACGAGTGTTAGAGAACGAGTGTAAGAGAACGAGTGTAAGAGAACGAGTGTAAGAGAACGAGTGTTAGAGAACGAGTGTAAGAGAACGAGTGTTAGAGAACGAGTGTAAGAGAACGAGTGTAAGAGAACGAGTGTAAGCGAACGAGTGTAAGAGAACGAGTGTAAGAGAACGAGTGTAAGAGAACGAGTGTTAGAGAACGAGTGTAAGAGAACGAGTGTTAGAGAACGAGTGTAAGAGAACGAGTGTAAGAGAACGAGTGTAAGCGAACGAGTGTAAGAGAACGAGTGTAAGAGAACGAGTGTAAGAGAACGAGTGTTAGAGAACGAGTGTAAGAGAACGAGTGTAAGAGAACGAGTGTAAGAGAACGAGTGTAAGAGAACGAGTGTTAGAGAACGAGTGTTAGAGAACGGGTGTAAGAGAACGAGTGTAAGAGAACGAGTGTTAGAGAACGAGTGTAAGAGAACGAGTGTAAGAGAACGAGTGTAAGAGAACGAGTGTAAGAGAACGAGTGTTAGAGAACGAGTGTAAGAGAACGAGTGTAAGAGAACGAGTGTTAGAGAACGAGTGTAAGAGAACGAGTGTAAGAGAACGAGTGTTAGAGAACGAGTCTAAGAGAACGAGTGTAAGAGAACGAGTGTAAGAGAACGAGTGTTAGAGAACGGGTGTTAGAGAACGGGTGTTAGAGAACGGGTGTAAGAGAACGAGTGTTAGAGAACGAGTGTTAGAGAACAAGTGTTAGAGAACGGGTGTAAGAGAACGGGTGTTAGAGAACGAGTGTTAGAGAACGAGTGTTAGAGAACGGGTGTAAGAGAACGAGTGTTAGAGAACGAGTGTTAGAGAACGAGTGTTAGAGAACGAGTGTAAGAGAACGAGTGTAAGAGTAACCTGTCCCTCTCTATCGCAGACGCCTGATTTATAATGAGGGAGAATTAGTGATTGCTCTCTGTTGCCACCGCAGCTTTAGCAGATTAAAAGACGTAATTTACACACACAGCGCGAGTCAGCCGGATGAATGCTCTCAGACTCAGTGCTGTGGCCTGAGAGAAACACACACTGTGGACTGAGCAGGAGAACGAGTGAAAACCTCTGACCTCTGACCCTCGTAACACTGAGGGATTCGTCACAAACGTGACGTCAGAAAGAGTGTGTGTTCGCACCTGTTCTCATCTCCGCCAGAGTTCATGACAGATGTGTCCCTGTCAGAGCTGTGTATGTGAATAACCTCAAGCTCTCACAGCAGAGCCGTTACAATGCGCTTTGTTGAAGACGAGAGCGTCTTGTTGAAGGTTGAAGGCTTCTGGTGCTCTCCGGAAAAACAGTTTTAACGGAATGCTACGAAACTTGGTAAAGGTTTTGGCATTTGCTATGTGAATACACACACACACACACACAAAATAATGGGCATGATTTGAAAAAGTCAAATGGGCCTTAAAAAAAAGTCACACTTTTTACCGCAGTAGAAGTACCGCATAGAAAATGAATGGGAGACGAACTTCATCTGGGAGCGTTTGGTTAGCCTGGCTCCGCCTTCTATGTATTGCATTTTCAATTTTCATTTTCCTTCAGTGCGTCGTCTGGGTTTGCGGGTTTTCTCCGGCCAATTTGTACTTGTCCAATCAGCGAACGGAGGGAGTGGCTGAGAACGATGTTGCTGTTTGAGCATAAGCAACATCTGCAAAGTGACGACGCTCAGAGTTCAAAGCAAAGGGAGAGATTTACTTTTACAGAAATTGCTTTTTAAGGACTACAACAAACGGCTGGCAGAACTACACGAGCTTCCTCCCGGGTTAGTGACATCACTAACACTAAACTTTACATAAACCCCGCCCCGGAACACGATTTATAGATTATCATGACAGAATATGCTAATCAATGACTAGAAGATTGTTAACTCCACATCAGAAATATAAACTCATCAACTAACCGTTCAGGTCCTGTTGCTCCCCTTGTGAAAAAGAAGTGTGCTTAATTGTATTGAAAGCGTACTGTTTGTGTGCTGAAAATCATAGAAGTATACTTTTTGAAAAGTGCACTTGCAGATAATATAATATAATTAAAATTAAAGACCACTTAAGTGTACTTAGAGGGAATACACTTTAATGACAATATTTGTTAACACACTTAAGTGCACTTTTTACAAATGCATTTTGTAATAATATCTAATTAAGTTTAACTAAAAGTAAGTACACTTTCATGACAATATTTCTAAACACACTTAAGTGTACTTTTAAAAATGATTACTTAAGTTTTACTTAAACATACATTTTAAATAATTATGATTTTTTAGTGTTTTAAATAAGTACAGTTATGTTTATGTATTGACTAATATACTAAATAAAATTATAATTTTAATGGAAAACATGGAAAATAATAGATTTTAATTTCACCTCAAGTGTGTTGTCCAAAATGATTTTGTAACTGTATTTTAAATGTGTTTAGTCTATAATATACTGTGTGCATTAATGCATTTGAAATGTATATTCCCTCTAAACTGCAATACATTTGCTTATACAGTATTATACTCCAGTACAACATATTGTTGACATTTTTATCACCAGCTCCTGCTCTATGAACTCAATTAAAAGTGTCAGTTTTCTACATAATATTTGACAATAAAATGTAATTTATGAGTTCTTAATGTAATATTAATGTATTGTACTTTACATCTGTGTACAGAATACTTCTAATATCATTATGTTGTTCTAAGTCAATTAAACACATTTAAACACCAAAAGAGGGTTTGCATCGGCGCAAGCTGTTAGTAACTCTGGCTTTAAGTCTGACATCATATAACAACCCGTTACTAAACTTGAAAACTAAATCAACAGCAGTGTAAACTAAACTCTGTCACTTATATTAATTATTCATTACCCAGTGCATGCTGGGAAGAGGGCAGAATGGGACTGAAACACAAAACCATTTATTCAATGTAGGCCTATTTGAAGTAATAAAACATCTAACGTTGAACCCAACGTACAGTCTAATAGAAAATCAACATCTTATAAGTCTGTGTAACGTATTAGAACTTCAGAATAAGAAGTACGGAGAAACGGATTATATATTGTTAATGCCAGACACTATCAACAATAGAGATCTTCTGAAGTTGTTGCATGTTTTGTCCATGTGTGGTTTGAGTTCAACAAGCACAGATGTGTGTGTATAGAGACCGGAGGAGCACGAGGTCGGACACACCACTCATTCCCCGACAAATAGACTCGGAGAAAAGGCCATCTCAGCGTGTGATGGCAATAGGTTGAGAGGAATATTGGGTAGAGTGGATCCTGGAGTTCAAACAATCAGGCCTTCCTATAATGGTTCAATTTCTTACTGTGAGATCCGAGGAGTGCTGTAATACCTGGAGAAATCTCTCTCCACATTCCCATTCATCTCAATGGCAGTTTCTCGGCAGGAGCGGGACACCTGGAAGTGCAGAATTACTCCATAGCCCTTTTCGGACGGTTATTGTTTCTCATGTGTACATCCGAAAAAATAAATATGCATGTGATACAAGTTATAAAACTCACACATTCGGATGGCGATGCATTGACGGTGGAGGAGCGAGTTTTGTGATCCTGTGAACCCGGGAACGCGCTGCTCACGTGGTCAGTCGCATGAGTGTCTGCTGTCAATAAAATGTCATATGCTTGGAATAATAAGAATAAATGAATATTTAACCCTTGTGCATCCTTATGGACATTTTTGTCCTTTTCAGTTTGGTTTTTTATTTGATTGTGTTAATGCAAACTGCATAAAATTTGGCACAGGTGTGTATTTTTATTGGAATTTTACTATTTCACTGCCATTTCCTTTAATAGGTCTATTTTGCAGTAGTAACACAGAATAGTTCCTCTCAGCGGCTTTTGGAGAAAAATGTCCCCATTGAAACCCATTAAAACTGTATTTTTTAATCCCAGGGCCATTTAACTATAAAATGATGCAATCTTTGTTAAGAGGCTTTCGTTCTGTTGACAAGGCTTCACAATTGTAATTGTTACTATTTTTTACCAGATGTGACATTTTTCCAGGTTTGGCCTATAAAACAAAAACTCGCTTTATTCCTGTTTTCTGCTTCGGCATATTATAGAGCCAATTGGATAAATTGTGCAATGATGATTGTGTGTGTGTGTTGGTATGGATGTCTGAGTGTGATTTGTATGTGTGTAATAAAAAAAATGTGTGTGTGTGTGTGTGTGTGTGTGTGTGTGTGTGTGTGTGTGTGTGTGTTTGTGTGCTTGTAATATTTGAGGGAGAAAAACTCAACGGCAAATCTAAAATCCAATGACTGTGTGACCAGTGGAGTTCTGCTGCACCCAATGGGGAAATCGTTTCGGTTTACGACTGTAACCCTTATTCCCCGAGAAGGGAACGACACACTCTTCTTTGTGTTGAGTCTCAGCCCCAGGCACCTGATGTGGGTCAGAACAACATCTCGATGCCAGACTGCCATCTCGCACGATCTGGCCAATATTAGCCAGTCGTCGATGTAATTGAGTACACGGATGCCCTGGAGTCTCAGCGGAGCCAGCGCTGCATCCATGCACTTGGTGAAGGTGCGAGGGGAGAGAGCTAGGCTAAAGGGAAGAACCCGATATCGGTACACTTCGCCCCCGAAAGCGAACCTCAGGAACCTCCTGTGACATGGAAGGATGGAAATATGGAAGTATGCGTCCTTCAGATCTATCGTGACAAACCAATCCTCGGATTGAATTTGTTTCACGATGGTGAGCATCTTGAACCTGAACCTCCTCAGAGACTGATTCGAGTGCCTAAGATCTATTATTGGACACAACCCCCCCCCATCCTTCTTGGGAACTATGAAGTAGCGGCTGTAAAACCCGGACTCCCTGTCTTGGGGAGGAATACGTTCCATAGCCTCCTTTACCAGCAAGGAGTTTACTTCTTGTTCCAATACCCGACCCTACTTTGGGTCAACTACAGTCCAGACCACCCCGTTGAACTTTGGTGGGTGGAAACTGAACTGCATTCTGTACCCCAAGGGAACCAGCCTCTTGAGACTGGCTTCGGGTACCGTTCGAGATTCGTTCTCGATCCCCTGAAGCGGCTTTCCGGCAGGGTTTGGTCAAAACGATTCTCGATGTGCAGACGCGAGTGCTGCCTGGCCGCAAGCCTGTGGGGCAGACAGAGCAGCGTGCGTTCGCTGGAAACCGATGTGTCCCGAAGCGCACTTACGGCAGGATACAGACAACGATTTCCTGAGGGCTCCCCAGATGGGAGGCTCTTTTGGTTTCGTTCTCGACACCCTGAAGCGGAAGACCGGCAGGGAATAATTGAAAACAGTTTCCGATGTGCGGACGCGCACACTGCCTGGCCGCAAGCCCTTGTGGCGGACACTGCAGCGTGCATTCGCTGAAAACTGATGTGTCCCGAAACACACTTGACGCTGAATACAAACATCGATTTCCTGAGGGCTCCGTGGAGGAGCGATTCTCGCTCATCCCTCTACGGGGAGGACAGCCCTGCTATTTCCGTCTTGTTTTCGATACCCTGAAGTCGAGAACCGGCAGGGAAAAATTGAAAACGATTCACGACGTTCGCTGCTCATCATTTTAATTCCTCAGAATTAAATGCAGCCATAAACACTGGATAATGGTAGGCTGAATAAAAATATCTAACTTCTTAAAGTGAGATAATATTCCATCATTTTAATTTCATAGAATTAAATGCAGCCATAATCACAAAACAATACTGTTTTAATATTATTTAGTCTCGTAATCTACACGCTGCCTCGGCAAACGCGAGAATCGAGCCGTAACAATATATTTAGCTTTCATCCCTCGAGAAGAAAGTCAACAGGTGCGAGGCTGAAACATCCGACAGCGCACGGTTTATGTAGGCCTACGCGTCGAGATATTTCTCAATGAACACTGCCAGAACCCTCAGGAGCTGACTGTGAATGCCTCGCACTCAAACAGTATTATTTCACAGATTGTGTGTCCCTTTTATTCTAGACCCGTAATCTACGCGCTGCCTCGGCAACTTGAGATTCGAGTCATTCGCAATATATTTGGCTTTCATCTCTCGAGAAGAAAGTCAACGGGCAGGAGGCTAAAACAACCGAAAACGCACGGCTGTGTGCGTCGAGATATTTCTCATTGAACACAGCCAGCACCCTCAGGAGCTGACTGTACATGCCTCGCACCCACACAGAATTTTTATTGCAGAGTAGACCGAATCTACACGCTGCCTCGACAAACGCGAGATCCCAGTCACAGAATCTTTATTGCAAAGTAGACCCGTAATCTACACGCTGCCTCGGCAAACGTGAGATCCGAGCTACTAGATTCTGAATTGCAATGCAGACCTTAAATCTACACGCTGCTTCGGGAAACGCGAGATCCGAGCCACTAGATTCTATATTGCAATTATTTAATTCTTATGGGACAAACAACACCAAATAGGACAGACAGTTTGACACAGAGCGCTTGCTGAAGAGCAAAAACCTAATGTGTGTGTGTGCCGGTGTCCCTTTGTATCTTCCGGTAATGTCGTCATCTACTACGTCATGACGCAGCACCAATCAGGATTGGATTAGTTTTATTCATACTTCAGATGCGTTACACTAAGGGTGTTTCCCAAAGTGTCATCACAATGACGCAGTGCGAGTTCCCTCGAAGGGGAACTGCACCCAAACAAACTCTTACCGAAAGCTCATTTTTTTAGATATCAACCTCAAATTTGGAACATAACTTGTTTAGATTTTTTTTTTTTTTTATATCAGTTTTAGAGTTCAACGTGTTTTATAATATATACATTTTATATAAAATAAAGTTCATAAATCATTTTCATAAACTTATACCTATTTAACCTTTTTGTGGATTTACTTTTTTTTTTTTTTTTACTTCAGCAATAATCTGCCAAGGGTCTTCTTTAAAATGAGACTAAACTTAAGTCTGTGCTCCAAGCTTAACATTTTTATGACAGTTTTTTGACACGGACATTTTTGTCCTCTATGTACCTATGTGTAACTTTTTTTAATTGATTCACTTAACTTAATAATAGGAAAATAGCCTAATGTCCTGTTTATCATTTGATTATTTAAATCTCCTGTTTAAAAATGAGATATTGGTGACGCACTATAATAATTGTCTGTATTGTAATTTATCTCAAAATGATGGATGTCATTTAAAAAATGTGAAAATGAGTGGAAATAAGTTAATACAGCCACTTATTCACACGAGGTAAACACAAAGCTGCTCGGTTTATTTTTTAAATGCAGGCTGTATAAATTGCTGTCATAATAACGTCCCATTTCAAATGTTTACGTGCTTTTCTACTCTTTATCTTTTGAGCGGTGATGAAATACTGTTCTTGTAAATACCAGTACTTTCGGCATTTCAGTAATAGCCTACGCTGGATCTTTAAAATGTCTATGAATTGGTTGCGAACATGGATGCGAAGCACAACAGTTAGCCTATTGTACGATGCGCGGCCAAACAGGATTTAAACAGTGAAGTTTGAAGTGATCTCTTCTTGTAATGTGGATTCAGATTAAATCACCACACCATCTTGGTGTTCGTTTAAAAACAGTAGATTGTTACGCGGTGGTGGGAGAAAAACACTGACATTCTGGATTCAAATCTCAGACTAACCCTGTAAATGTTGAAAATATCTTACGACCCCATGAGAAACAATTACCGTCCGAATAGCGCTTATAATGAAACAAGAAAGCCCACGTCTTGCCTTTAAAGTGTTTGTTCACACAGACATGAAAGTTCTCTCATCAATTACTCATCATCATGTCGTTCCAAACCAGTATGACTTTCATTCATCTTTGAGACACAAAGATATTCATAATACAATCTGAGAGATATCTGAGAGATTTTAATTTATTAAAAAATACCTTCATTTGTGATTCGAAGATGAACGAAAGTCTTACTGGTTTGGAATGACATTATTTTTCAATGAAGAAAGTAAAATAACTTACATTCACAGTTGAATTACAAACTAAATACAAGAAGATGAGCTCTGAACTCGAACATAGACCTGGCTAGACAAAATACATCAACTTTGGGTTACAATGACAAAGCTAGACAAGAGACTGTTAAACATATATATATATATATATATATATATATACACAGAATCTGAACCAAAGGCACACAATCCAGAGCGCTTCACTGGAAACTACTATATAATGCAACAAGAAAGCCCATGTCGTGCCGTGAATTACTCAGCCTCATGTCGTCTTAATTCATTTGTATTGCATTAGAAATATAGTGAGTATCGTGCTGTATTTGTGTTGCATTCGAAGGCACAATGTGGCACAATTCGAAAGCTTTGTTGAATGTGGCCTAAAAATGCATCATTATTTTCCTTCCTTTTTATTCATCAGAGAATCCTGGAAAAATGTATAAACGACAGTTTCCACAAAAATAATCATAAATGTTTCTTGATCATCAGATCCTCATATTAGAGTGATTTCTGAAGGATCATGTGACACTGAAGACTGGAGTAATGATGCTGAACATTCAGCTTTGATCACAGGAATAAATTACACTTTACTGTATATTCACATGTTTAAAGGTTTCACATTATTACTGTTGTTACTATACTTTTGGTCAAATAAATGCAGCCATAAGTGTAGGCTGTTAGAGGCTTCTTTCAAGAACATCAGCCGTGCGTAATATTATATTCACCCCAGCGCTATAGATCATGTCAGACATGTTAGAAAGACTGTGTGACGCTTACACCTTACTAAACTGACCCACGTCAACATCACATCATTACAGTGCACTGGAAACACATTATCCACAGTCCATGTCTAGTTGTGTCCGTCTCTCGAGATCAGCATGGAAACAGGCGCTGTAATAATGTGCATCAAGCATCTGATCTGCTTCAAAAAGAACAAGCTGTTGCTTTACGATTGTCAGGCAGTGAGTTATGGAGCAGCGTTGAAGCTCAGCGTCATCCGCCTGACATCTGAGCGCAGGGTAGGGCTAGTGTGCATAAAGGTAGCAGACTAATGAGGGATCATTACAGCTGTGGGGATCTCAGACACTGATCCTGTTTCTGTTTCATGTCAGAATAACAAGTCTCTCTGTTTAAGGTGGCATGATCTGCATGGGTGCTGCGACAGGAGATGTCTCCAGTTCATCCACCATCACATTTCTCCTTGGCAACAAAGAAAACGTTTGGTAAGTTGTTTAATAGGTGGCTGGATCTGGATCGGTTATTTGCATCAGCTTCTTCTCAGAAATATAGATTTTGTGGTCGAGCGAGATTAGGCGCTTCGGGTTTGCGGTCTTAGAGATAGTGGACTCATTTGGCCTTATTAAGTCAGCCAATGTGATCTAATTAATATTTGTGGGCATTTCCAGGCATGAATATAATGGTCATATACATCCATAAGATCAATAACTGTTCATCACACGCAGTCCTCGTGCAAATTATCCAATTGTCTAGTTAAAGCCTTTCTAAGCAATTCGAAGTAATATGAAAAATGCAAACATAGACTCTAAAAAATGCAGGGTTGTTTTAACCCAAATTTGGGTCAAGTATGGACGAACCCAGCCGGTGGGTTGAAAAATTTAATTTAAAGTTTTGACCCAAATTTGGGTTGAAACAACGCAAAGTTGTTTAGAGTATATCAATAAAAAATGAACTACTAAGACAGACACGGATTCAATGTACCTATCTTTAACACAACCCCTTTTACAAAGATGTGCAAGTGTTTAATAACAAAAACTTTTATTTCCATTTTACTTATTTTTTACAAGTAAGGACGTCCTAGATGACCCCAAAGAAGGTTTTGTCATATTTAGCTCACTTCTGTCCCACATTCGTCCCCAAAACATGTTAAGATATAAGTCTCCACACAGAGACATGTCACATCTATAAATGAGTGAAACGCATCAAGGAAAAACACCTTCTCCTGGATTTCATGTATAAATACAGTACATTTGGACAAAGTTTCTCCACCATCGAGAAGTCTTTCTTTGAAATGTTTGGACTGAACTTAGTTTTCATTTCTGTTACATACTGTACATAGCACTCCATATTTTGTTAATATGTTGATATTTTAAGATTTTAAAGTCTATCCAGTCATCCTAAAGTGTAGACTTTTTGACAAGAAGACTTTTTGATATTTTGGCCAAACATGATTGAACACAGTAAAATAACGCGACAATTTGAAGAGAGATACTAAATACTAAAGCTGCTTTTAGCACGTTTTATGTTTTTAAGCTTCGGACCACTGATAAGTAATTCCTAATCTGTTGTAAATTTAATTTGTTTCAATGATTTATGTGATTAAAAACACATTTCCATTTGCTCTAAATTCTGCAGAAGGACTTTTGAATGATGTTGGCTTTAGAAAACACACAAATCTTCTCCCAGTGTGAACCAATTTGTCTATAATATTGAACATATTTGTCATAGAATCGTATTAGCATGAATAATTTGTGAAGTGTGCGTTTTCTACAATAAATAATGTTAAATAACTGCATTGTACAGGAAACTTTCCTGTGGTTTCCTCCAACAGAAACTGATTTAATGGGGAGAAAACAGGCACGCATGAATTGCATCGCTCTTTTGCTGCTTTTAGTTAATTGCCGGAGCCTCTATCAATTCATTTCAAAGCAGGAGGTGGAGCAGATCGATAAATTCGACCCTTTAGACAGTATTTTCAGTCATTCACAGAGCCAAGTGCACTAATATATCCTAACTGTCTTACTGTCAAGCAACGGTCATTATCTTCACTGATAATGGCTCATAAACATCCCTGCGAGTGAACAAACTTCTCAGTCATTTGCAGCGAGTCTCACAGCGGACACTGAATGCTCAACATGCCCAGGGAACACTCACAGATTGTCTTTGTCAAATAAGAATATGGCAGAAAGAGTAGATGTGATCTGAGGCTTCTCCGGGAAGCAGAGAGCCCTTCAGCTCAGCAAGTGTTTGCACAGAAATCCTCTGTCTGAATGCAAATTATGACTGACGTTCCTCTTGGAAACAAGACTTGCACACTCTTAAAAAGGAAGGTTATTTATCGGCATCTATGGTTCCTTGAAGAACCTTTAACATTCATGGAACCTTTGCATTGCACAAAAGCTTCTTTATGCTTGCTTAAATGGGACCTAATATGGCCCTTTTTACAAGATGAAGTCAAGACTAGAATTACACAATACGTGTCACTCGTATCATTTTGAATGGGGAAACGTGCAACCTTCAATATGGCGGAATAAGTCCCGCCTTCTAAATAAGAGCTAGAAGCTCCGTCACAAAGTGCCAGAAAAAGAAAATGTATTTAGAGTTTAGGGTTTACGGAAAAGGGTTTAAAAAAACTACATTTATAAGACAGTTGTTGTCAGATTTCATTGGTTATTTCAAATATGAAATTTAATCGTAAGCTCTGCGAACAGTTTTGGAGAAATTTTTGTTTCCCCATTCAAAGAGTTAGGAGCTGAGAGGCGTTTCAAAGATGGCCGCCGAGTGAAATGACTTGTCTTAAAGGGACTTGGATGTAATATAAGTCTCCAGAATGAGTCTTTGAAGTCTCCGCTCAAAATACTCCAAAGATCATTTATTATACCGTTTTGTAAATGCCAATTTTTGAGTGGAAAGAAAAGCATGCTGTTTTAGTACATGTCTCTTTAAATGCAAATGAGTTGCTGCTTCCAGAAGGGGGCGGAGCCTTGACAGCTAGTGCCTCGAATACTCTCGCCAAAACGAACAAAACATCTGTTTGGTTTTGATTATCATCACTATCGCAGTCTCACTCACATGACATTTTCATCATGAAAGTTAATATCTGCATGCATTTTCAATCCATATCAATCTAAACAGCTGATATATGGTTTTCTGAGCGCACACATCCGAAGCACACACACAGAAAGCTGGAAGTCAGACGCCGCGTCCTCTATTATGTTATTATTTTTTAATGTCTTTTTGCGCTTTAACTGATAAATACACACAAGGTTATGTCAAAAACACCCAAACTGCACAGCCGGTTATATCTGCGAACGTAAGCAGCAGGGACAGAAAGTGCATGCGTGTATTAGATCTGTGTATTAAAGTGAAAGCAGTGAATATACAGTACCTACTGCTATATATGCTGTTAATATGAATCAAACAACAAAAGGAAAACTCACTCACTGCTCTTGACTGGATACCTGTAGTAGCTTAAATAAGAATACATGTCTTGAATGCTGCTGTTAAATGCTCTGGCGAGGAGATAAACATCTCAGGGCGGAGTCTATGCTAATAGGGCGGAGTCCGTCAGCAGTCGTGGGCGGGGCCTAAACATATGTGACATCACATTGGAGCACATTCCTGAACGGCAGGACACGGTTTCAGATCTAAAGGAAAATAACAAACGGGAGTAGATGGCTTGTGTACACACACTACAGACACATACATATGTTCAAATGCAATTACATTTTGAATTTAGAATTTATGTGCATCCTGGTGTTTCCTTCAGCGTTTTTATCCTAAAATGTACATAAAAATAGGTGTATGGAAACATAGCTAGTGAAAGGAGGTACTGTAATATTCAAACGTCAAACTAAACTATATGAGTTTTGAACCCTGATTCCTGTGATTTTGACATTTCTACAGGAATAACTTTAAGTAAACTTTAAAGATATGTTTTAAATGCCCAAATTAAGCAGTCACTCAGTATAGGTGTTGACCAAATGCTTATAGTTTGTAATTATAGATTAACTATATTCCACATAAATTCAAAAACATTTTTGTAACTTTTTCTAATACTTTATCTTTTCATAGTAACTTTGGTAACAGGATTGAAATGTTGAGCATGAACGCAGCCAGGTCGTGCACAAGGTTTCATAAATACTGAGGTTTATCTTAATGGTGTGATAATAGAAACTAACCATCTAATTTGGATAATAGCTGTCTAGTGTATATAATAGTTTTTACAACAAAAAACGTTGGGTTTTGATTCTCCCATGCTTTAAACACAAGTAATGCGATGGCAAAGTGCAGCGTATTCATGGAAATGGCAAATACAATTGAGAAAGGAGAACAGCCTGTAACTGTGTCCTCGAAAGCATCTGGGTCGTTCTGGTCATTGCGAGACCGTTGGAGAAGTTAGAAATTACACATCAATTTGTGACGACAAAATGCAGATCGCACAGAAGAACGGGAACTGGAATGAGAGAAAAAAGGAAATTTGCTACAAAAATCATTAGTGTAATGATTCGAGCGGAGAATGGAACAAATGTAGATTTGCTAATGAAGTGCCCTGTTGGCCTTTCAGAATCCCGCCGCTAAAACCCTCACCTTCCCTCATAACTAATTTAATTTGAGCTTGCAATTAAAGACCTTTCTAGTTATCATGCAGGCATTGATCATTAAAGATGTGATCTTTGCATTGGATTTGGAAGGTAAAGAGACAGTCAGCATAGGAATGAGAAAGAGAGAATTTAAATCGATCATCACTTCTGAATTTTTAATGGTCTATTTTCTTTCTTTTACTCGTCTTCAACTTTGGATTACATTTGATAAGGAGCAGTTTTGACATTCAATGCCTGACAGTAATTTGCCCCAGCAGGATCCCGCAGTCGGATCGATAGCAATTCGATTCTTAAAACTCGATAAGTCTAGAGCCCATTACGCAACAGTCAAGAGCGGTTTCCTTTTTTATGGTACAGTACTTTCAATTCTACTGCAAGATGGAAACATTAGAGTTGAGATCAGTCTCCGTTTCAAGAGATCCAACATCACAGAGTTTATTCTTTTCAATGTTCTATTATTCTCCATTCATTGCAGATGCAGTGTGCATTAGCAGATTATGTTAAATAAACCCAATTTTATTTATTTGCAGGGGTCATTAATGTAAAATACTGTATAAGAAATCAAAAATACATTTAAGAATTTGCCAGTCAAATAAATACAATTGTACTATACTGTATGTGTCACAGTTTCCCTTGTGTTTTCTATATGCTGTGTTCTAGGACATTTATTTTGAATTGTATATATATATTTTAATTGAATGGATGCGCCAATAGAAATAGATTATGAATTAAGGTTCAGTTGCTCAATTGCAATATCCTTTATAATGAATAATCAGCATGTTTGTAATGTGCATTTACTGATGTGAGTGATCAAAAATAACATAACTTTAAATTACATTGATAAAAACACATGAAAATAAAAACAATATTTGTTGAGGTACAAATCTAAACTTGTGCACGAGTAAGTAAAATAGATTCAGATATAAGAATCTGTGATATTAGTATGCAACTGTGAGTCTGCAGTATCTCCTTGTTTACTAGCGCGATATGCTTAGATTAAGTATAATGATGTGCCATCGCTACTGCAAACAATTCAGTAATCGCCAGCCTCGCAGCGGGGAGATTGCGAAGGTCATAATAGATTGTGACAGTTCATTACTTATTATTACCAGCAGGATTAATCCTCCGAGTGCCGGGCCGTGCTGCAGTTTTGCCCCCAAGCCTCCAGACAATCCATTATTTGCTTGATATTTGTTAGAAAATAGGTCACAAAAGAGATGAGGCCCACACTTTCCCAGAGAGGACCATTACGGTGTGGCATAATGAAGGCATATTTTCTTTCTTTTTTCTTTCTTTTCATAGGGGTTGAGCTTAGATAGATGTGTACGTGAAGTCGCTGTGTCCAGACCAGCAGAATCTGTGCTTTCTGCTGTTTAATTGAGATTCAGTGCTGCAGAAAATTGACGGTGGGTCTCTGACAGCGTGGGACTGATGACTTGTTGTTCGTCTCTTGAGGAGGATAAATTATTCATACTGAGAGAAGAGGACAAACAAACAGAATGTGAAAAAATAAATAAATAAAAATGAAGGGATTTTGCTTGAGCTTCATCTCTTTCAGAGGAATAATATTGATGTAGCTCGTTCACAGCAGTTTGGTTTAGGTTTCATTGTGTTATTTATCTAAACAGTACAGTAGCAGATCTTACTACGGTGCTAATGTCATGTTAAAGAGGACATATTACGCTCTTAAACAGGTTTTCCTGCTTGAATGTTGATTATTTTCCCCATATTCTCCGTTGTTGCGGCTCCTCTCTTCCCAGTCTGCCAGTAACGCTCTCGACCTTTGGTTAGAAACAGTTTCTAGTTTGCATGACTGTGGACTCAATAAATCCTTATCTTGAGCAAAATAAGCAATCTTATATTCAGTACAACCTGTGTCTTTTAATTAGAATACATACAAATGTCATTTACGTCTTTTAGTTTGTCAAGAGATTTAAAGCATCATTATTGGAGAGTGCGCATGTGCGAAGGAGCTCTAGTGCGTAAGTGTCTATGATTGAATCTGGAAATAGAGAAAACTGAGAAAAATGAGACATAGTCCTCAGGTGCATGTCCGTAATTTATAGCAAAACATATCGCAGTAATTCTATCTCAAACAGTTTCATTAAAAGTAGTCATTACTCCACCACCTGCGTGACGTCATTAACCAACATGGTTGAACGACAATTTACGACAATTTGCTTTTGGGAAACAGTCGTGAGCTAGTACATTTCTTCAACGATGCATGTATAGTAGTGAAGCAGTGAGTGACGTCTCTGTACGGGAAACACAGCCCTGTTTACTTCCTGTCTCTGTGAAGCCCCTCCTCCTGAAAAGCACACTGTGCTCTGATTGGTCGGCTGGAGCAGTGTGTTGTGATTGGTCGAGCGCTTCGAGTGTGTTTGGGAAATGTCCCGCCCCTTTCTATAACCGCCAGTTTAACACACTACTAACTAACTCAACCAGGCCCCGCCCCTTTATTCTGCGCATGAATTATTATAATGAGGAATATTGTGACGTGTTCGTTCCCGGAAGAAACTCAAGACTACAATGGAGGCGTTTCAGGAGTTCAGGAGCACTGATACTCATATAGAGAAGAACTGGAACTTTGCAGAGTTTTTAGTGCTCAAACAGCAACATTACACACTAAACACAGATGAACATGGGAAAAGGCAGAATAGGTGCTCTTTAAAGCAGCAGACAACAAAAATGCAGCACACTTATAATAAACAGAACCACTGGCGTGGACACTAATATTGTTTATTGTCCTTGGTATGAATGGGCTTTTAGACTATATTACATAAGTTTACTGAGAACTTGCTGTAAACATTTATTCATTAGCCGTTATATCTCATTGTGCTTGCCCGCAGTGTGATGCAATTGTCCCATTGTGATGTAAATGGTGATCTGTTTTATCTAGCAGCGTGTATCCCAGAACTCCACTAAAATATTAATGCCCATGCACCATTCCTTCAGAAGGCGCACCATTCAAGTGTTGTCTGATCGCACTGTGAGTTCTGCAAACAAATATTGCTGTGAGACTGCAGAGCTTTGACTTTCTGCTTCATTCAGTCATTTTGTTTTCTGTCTGCTTTTTGTGTCTTCTGCAGGAAATTGAAAGTGAGATCTCACCACACATTCAACTACAGACTTCAGTGCGTATTGTGCACGTGCTGCCGTTATAACCGTAATGGAGTCGGTTTACATGTTTTTCCGGCCGTCGCCGCTCACACCATGATTCACTGAGCTTCTGATCTTCTGACAACACAACCCATATAACAACATAACACACTTAGCCTCGTCCCAGTTCCCACACAGAGGAATCTCTCCACAGTTTAGAAGTCATTTACTCCCTGTTTGAAAAGAGCAGTTGGCTTTGAAATGCAGTTTGCAAACACATTTCTCAATCATGAATTAACCAATCAAATAAACTGTAAAACATTTTGACGGATGGTACATAGTTGTGCCATTAAAATGCAAACACAGAGGCATCGGTACTTCTCTCAGAATCTCTCAAGAACTTTCATGGGTCAGCAAAGAGAGCAGGGCATTAGTGATGATTTTCAGTGAAAAAACAATTTTGGTCTGTTTTTTCACATAAAGATATCATTTAACTTATAAGCACTGAAACTGTCCACAAAATGAATCTCTTATTTACAGTGTCTGCACTTTGTTGCTCATGATGAGAGAATCCGCAACAGTGCAGACTTCCATCTGAACAAAACTCTGCCGTTTTCAGTGGTGACTTATCTAATCTGTGATTGCACTGCATTCATAAGCAAAACAGAAACATATAATTCCCAATGCTGAGTTTAAGTTTGGTGGGCAATTTTGTTCATTTTGGTGGCAATTTTGCATCAAGCCCCTGTTGGGACTTTAACTAACCCTAATCCTGTGGTGAAAATCAAGCTTTTAATGTTGTTTATATGTCTATGTGTTTTTTTTTAATATGCTTTAAGACAAACCATGTTGGAGCCAGTGTTAATGTATATGTACACTCACCTAAAGGATTATTAGGAATACCTGTTCAATTTCTCATTAATGCAATTATCTAATCAACCAATCACATGGCAGTTGCTTCAATGCATTTAGGGGTGTGGTCCTGGTCAAGACAATCTCCTGAACTCCAAACTGAATGTCAGAATGGGAAAGAAAGGGGATTTAAGCAATTTTGAGCGTGGCATGGTTGTTGGTGCCAGACGGGCCGGTCTGAGTATTTCACAATCTGCTCAGTTACTGGGATTTTCACGCACAACCATTTCTAGGGTTTACAAAGAATGGTGTGAAAAGGGAAAAACATCCAGTATGCGGCAGTCCTGTGGGCGAAAATGCCTTGTTGATGCTAGAGGTCAGAGGAGAATGGGCCGACTGATTCAAGCTGATAGAAGAGCAACTTTGACTGAAATAACCACTCGTTACAACCGAGGTATGCAGCAAAGCATTTGTGAAGCCACAACACGCACAACCTTGAGGTGGATGGGCTACAACAGCAGAAGACCCCACCGGGTACCACTCATCTCCACTACAAATAGGAAAAAGAGGCTACACAGTAAAATAACAGTGTTAAACTATCAGTGTTACACTATATTTACTCTTAAGGAGTTGATTTAACAACAAATAGTGAAAGATACCCCCTAGTGTTGGTGAAAATGATCAGAGTTAAATTGTCTCGTTAACTTTACTCTGTTAAGCTCCGCCCTTCAATCTAACCAGATCAGACTTGAATTTCCTCGTGGTCGTCGCCATTTTCTTCTACATCGCACCGAATGGTAAGGTCTTTTAAGTAACACGGTAACACATAATTTAAATATTTTATGTGAATAAATGTGTTAATATTACTGTATATGTTGTAGTTTGAGAACTTTGTGTATTGTGAGACGGTCAAACTCCGAATGGAACAACTTCGCGGTGAGTTCATGTGTTGGTGAAATATTTTTTTCGTCACAATGTGGTAGCAATATGTATAATGATGTAAATGATCTTATATAATTTGTATTTCTGTTGGTTGCAGTTGGTATTGTTATATCCAGATATTGTGTGTTATTTTTAAACGTTGAATGAATTATCTGCAATGCAATTAGCCGTCCGATTGGGACGGTTGAAATGGGCAATGTTCAAATTCAAAGACCTAACGTTAACGTTCGTTTAAAATACTGTGGTGACTATGCAAACTGTTGCAACAGAATGTCTTTACTTGTTTAACGTTATTTGTTATAGGCACAAAACCCGTTTCCACTGTCATTTGTGTAAAACCCTGTCTCCTATTACAGAGCATGTTGGTTAAGGTGAAACTTGGGGATTGCCAAAAATTTGTGAAAATATCTGAGCTGAGCCTGAAGGAATTTTTGTCTTCTGGTAAGTAAAATATATACTTTTTATAGCGATGAATCGTTTAAATATCGTGTTCTTGATTCAAATATGGCTTTTTGTATGCTGCTGACCCTGAGCTGTGTGAAACGCATTCAGTCTTTTCTAACACGTATCCATCTAATCGCAAATTAATCACTGAAGTACTGGGATAAAGGTTTAATGTCGATATAAACACTGGTATAAACATGGTAGCAATTAAAAATCGAGCAAATCACTTTTTTTACACTTAAAATTATGATTGTACCGCCAAGAGACTGTAAAAAAAAAGTGTCCTTGAATCATTCATTCCAAAGATTAATTCAAAAGACTGATCCATCAGCAATGAAACATTTAATTTTATTAAATAATTAATTCAAGTTAAGACAAATTAGTTGGACAGCAGCAAGTAACATTTTGTCTCTAGTATATTACATGTTATTTTGTTGTAGATTCAAAGAACCATAATGTGAGAACCATGATCTCAGTTTGAAAAAAAAATCATGATTCTCAATTTACCAGAATCATGCAACTTTATTCTTTTATTATATTAATTTGAATATATGTATTAATTTGTAAAAAAAAAAAAAAATATATATATATATATATATATATATGTATATGTGTATGTAATTGTATTTTATAATACTGTCACATCTTACATTTGCTCTGTTCTGAGTTACCAGCAAGTAACTGATCAACCTTGTAATGTATACCCTTTCTCATTAATTGGCATACATTTTTTCCCCCAGCTTTTTTAAAGTTTGATGTCCCAAATGTACCCGACAATGTGAAGGTTGTTGATGAATCGGGGACTGAGGTGGATGAGGATGTTTTTGAGGATCTAGTTAAAGATCCCTCAGTTGGTGTTCTCAACATAAAACATGGTGCAGGTTTGCAAAGTTTTTATTTACTTTCTATACATTTTCTCAGTGCTTGCTTATTAGTATCATGAAGATTTTGACCACCCTATATTCAACTAGACTTGGAATCTGCCTCTCCACAAGCCTCTCCTGTGCAGTTAAATGTGTCCCTGTCTTCATCAATCGACTCCACTGACTCACAGGATACAGTAATTATTGAAGAAAGCTCTTCAAGTAAAAGAACAAGACTAGATGATGAAGCTAAAAAGGTGGGCATTAAAGTTGTTCTTTATACATTTTGGGGGGGTTGGAGGGAGGGAAGGACTGTTAAAATTCATCAATCTGAAATAACAGCCTTTTTTTTATTACATTTTTTTTTCAGGTAATGTTTTGTACTTTAACATGCCATATTTATTTTTTCTAAGTTGGTGGAATCCATTCTTGTCCATAAACCTGGTGGAGAGCATATAATAAATGAATACAACCGATTTAAGACTTTGGGAGATGAAACAAGGAGGAAAATGGTGAACATCCTGGCAGCTGACATGACAGAAAAGAATGGGTAATCTGCATATCTTTAACTGGTGTATATGGTCTCTCAATCTGGTTCCATAATTATTTTTTTTAACCTGGGCTAAAGATTTATTTATTATACAGTACATCACCACCAAGGCAGGTTAAAGAAAAATATGCCAGAGGAATTGTGTCTTTGTTCCCTTACCTCAGTGACCCCTTGTCCAAAAAAGGCTATGTAAGTATCACACCATTTTTTAATTTTAATTCTGTGTTGACATGTCTTAAATGCTGATGATCACACACAATACAGGTGGTGTATTTTGCTCTTGAATTAAGACTTTTTCTCTTTATGTATTTTTGTCTTTCTAAGGAGCATTACTATGATGGTGAGAGTGGCACTGGGTACTTGGCATGGAGAATCAAAACTATACAAAGAGGCCTGGCTAAAGAACGAAGAGCATCATTTGATGGTACAAAATGAAATTCAGAAATCACCCTCTTTTTTTTTTTTCATAGCTCATTATGCCATCTATCACAGTTTTGAAGTTTTGTTGCTATTGAGTTGCCTTAACTGTGACATTTTAATTTGTATAAAGATGAACATCTTTTACTTTTTTTTGTTCTTTTTTTTTGTATATGCATAAAGAATCCTATATACAGTAAAAATGCTAGTGTTGAAGGTCTTAAAATGCTTTATTCATGAGGACAAGGATTGTCTGCTGAGGGGATGTCTGGTGGACCAACTGTAAGACGGGAGTCAGAATTTACTCCGGAGACTGTCTTGAGTGAGGATGAATGCAAGGAAGCAATTGCATTCATGAAACATTCTGCTGATGAGGACACAGTCAAGAAGAAGATGAAATTGACATTTGACTATCGCCGCAACATGGTTCTTGACCCTATGCAGTCAGGTGATATTTTGACAGTCTTTCCACGTTTCAAAGACATTAAAGGCTTGGTAAGTAAAGTCTTTATCCAATATTTAAGGATTTTTAAAAATGCATTGCTGTTTTCTAAAAATTTGTTTGTTCAGGGTTTATATCTAATAATGATTCCCCTTCTTAGATTGAGCAAGACTGTGTTCTGATGTTTGGAGAAGGAGTGTCAGGCAAGCTACTGGAGAAGTGGACAACTGCATTCAAGAAAATAGTGATTCAGCAGTGGAATCTCCGTCTGATGACTCAGAAGAGGGTGTTAATTTTGGTAAGATGTTTAATATTCATTTAATACTTAGGTCATTTTAGTAATATTCATTTAAAACACTGACTGGCCAAAAAAAGGTCGCTTTTTGGATTTAAATAGGCAAATGTTTAAGAGTCTATGATTGGATCATCATTGCACTTATTGTTATGTTTGGAAATAGTTATTTTAAACCATAATTGATGAAATGTAGCTTTTCATTACCTAAAAAAAAAAACTATGAAGGTACATCATGGCCATATTCCAGGATTGACTGTGAAGATTCATCAGGCTCAAATTGTGAAAGAATAGTTGTGAAGTTTGAATAGAATAGAATAGTTAGCCATGATGTGTCTTCCTACATAGTTGTTTAAGAAATGAAAACCTACACAACCCATCAATTATGGTTTAAAAGAACTGTTCCCAAACATTTACATTTTATTTATTTAGTTCCCATAAATGTTTTAAATATTTATTCTTTAGTGTCAGTTTTCATTATTGATGAGGTTTTGCTAACATAATTAATCATGTCTAAACAGTTTGGGACACTGACCTCTCATCTATACTACTGCTTTTACATCTGATCCCACCTTCTGCCCAAGGCCGAAAGAGACCAGGAAAGGTGTCTGCTTCTCAAGCAGAGAAACATCTTGTCATCTTCAAGAAGGTTGTTTTTTGTTTTTCATCATAGTTTCTTTTATTTTAAATATCAGTGATGGTTCTCTTCAATTTGCTTGGTCTTCTCAGAGTGGAACAAACATTGAGGAGCATCTTCGAAACATCACTGCTAGTGCTCAGCCCTATCTCCTGGCTGTGGGACCTCAGAAGAACTCAGTTCACCAGTTCTTCATCATTCTCCATCAGCATGCCATTCCATGCAAGTCAACCTCTTCTCTTGGTGCCTTTGACGAACTGTTTAAAGCACACTTTGTTTTTGGTACCTCGTACAACACTATGCTGCACAACATGTACACTTTCATTCAGACTACTGTGTACAACATAGATGTTGGCAAAGTGAAAGAGAGTCCTCGTGTTGCTGAGGTCAGAGCAAGGCTGCTTAGCTAGGTCCCTTACGTTTTTCTGCCCCCATGAAGTGTTTTGTTTGTCAAGCTGATTTAAATGGTTCAAAAATGCTTCTTAGGCACATCAGATTAGTTCATGGTTTTGTTCCTGGAAAGAATCTTCGCCTTAAATGCATAGAAGCAGGTTGTGGTTCTGTGTTCGGTACTTTTTCAGGTTTTAGGAAACATCTGCACACAAAACATGCTGAGCAAAGTGACAGTGAGCATAATTTTGACACCACTGATAGCCATGATACTGCCAAGGCAGATGGACAAAGTAGTTCTGAAGTATTTGATCAGATTGGCAGTGCCAAAGAGGTGGCCACAACGTCTGTATTGTTAATGCCAAATAAGAGCACTTTCAATATGTGTGCATCTGCTGTTGCACAACTAAAAGTTGCTGGATTAAGTCAATCTGCTATAAATGGTTTTGTTTCATCTATGGAGGAAATGGTTTCTGAGATTCATAGATGCAGCTTTGCTTTGCCTGCCTTCACAGGACACTGCTACTAAAAGAAAGATAGAACATTCATTTCAGAACTTAGAAAATCCATTTACTTTATTAAATTCTGAAGCCAAACGAAAGAGCCTCTTTATGGAAAAGTGGGGAATCATTGAACCAAGCGAAATTGTGCTTGGCACAAGATTTGACAGCAGGAGAAATAAAACCACAGGAACGTTTGATCAGGTTGTTGTAACTGATACATTTGCTTATATTCCCATTTTAGAAACACTGAAGGCAATTTTACAAAACCCACAACTTACTGACATGTTTAAACCCAGGCATGTTCCAAAAGAAGGCATTTATGTTGACTTAAGTGATGCAGCATATTTTAAAAGTAATCCTTTATTTTATACAGAAAAAGATGCCTTACAAATTCAGCTATTTTATGATGATTGAGACCGCTAATCCTTTGGGATCCAAAAGGGGCATACACAAATTGGGTGCTATCTATTTTACATTAAGAAATTTCCCCCCAGTTTTTAACTCCTCATTGGTGAATATTCATTTATGTGCCCTCTTTCATGCACAGGATATTAGGCGCTATGGTTTTAATTCTATACTTGGGCCTCTAGTTAATGATTTGAAAGTACTTGAGATTGAGGGGGTTAAGAATCCAGTAACTGGGAGTTGTGTTAGGGGTACTATTGTTCAAGTCACTGGAGATAATCTTGGCTTGCACGGCTTGTTTGGGTTTCTCGAGTCATTTGGGGCTCGATATTGCTGTCGTTTCTGTCTTCTTGAGAAAGATCGCTTTCAGTCTGTGTTCTGTGAAGATAATCCTGAGGTTGTACTAAGAACATCTGAGATGCATGCTCTGCACTGTGAAACTTTACAAACTAATTCTACACTACCTCATGTTTATGGTGTCAAACGGACATGTTTGTTAAATTCACTCAAGTATTTCAACACAGCCAGCAATTTTGCAGTGGATATAATGCACGACATTCTAGAATGAGTTGCTCAGCTAGAGGTAAAACTTGTTCTGCAGTACATTCAGTGTAATTTTCTGAGTACTGATGATATTGCTGGTAGAGTACATGCGTTTGACTATGGTTACAATCAGCAGAGGAACCGTCCTCCAGTGGTTAAATTGTTCGATGGAAGCAATGATTTGGGTTTAAATGCAATCCAATCTTGGTGCTTGTTGCGCAATATGTCCCTATTATTTGGTGATTTAGTCCAAAGAGATGATAAACACTGGCATCTTTTGCTTTTACTTTTGCAGATTGTCAACATTGTATTTTCACCAGTCCTAACAGAAGGCATGACCATTTATCTTAAATTTTTAATAATTGAACATCACCAGCTATTCAAAAAATTATTTCCTGAAAGAAATCTTTTGCCAAAGCATCATATAATGATACATTACCCACAGTGTATAAGAAAAATTGGACCAATTCTTCACACGTGGTGTATGTGTTATGAAGCTAAGCACAAATTTTTTAAAACGCAATTAAAAAGTTTAAAAAACATCACCAAAACACTAGCCAAAAAGAACCAATTTTGTATTGCGACGTACTGGGAGTCTTTTAGCCAGTATAGATTGTCTCTTGGCCCAGGAAAAATGGTAGAACTCTCCGAACTTAAATGTGGCCAAGAGATCGCTTCCAAACTAGGAGTGGTAATGTCAGAAGCTGTCTATTCTGTAAAGTGGATCAAACACCACGGCACAGAGTATCGTCCTGACTTTATTATCTGTACAGAAGTAGCATGTGAGATGCCAGTGTTTTGTAAGATCAAGACTATTGCTGTGAAAGATGAAAATGTGTTGTTGTGTGGAACACTGATGGAAACTGTATGTTTTGATGACCATTACCATGCGTTTACAGTCAGACTGCATCCAGACAGAGTTTTTAAAGTAGTGAATGTTAATGAGCTGTGTTCTTTCAAACCATTTGATCTTCAGATGAAATATGGTACAACAGATTCTGCACTGTATGTAGTGCCGTATTGCCATTTAATGCAGATGTGATGTATTTTTGTCCATGAGTGTTTCCTGAGCCTGAATGTTTTAATAAATGTTTTAAATGTGACAGTTGAAGTTGTTTTCTTTGTTTTGAAATTGTAGAAGATTAATTGTTTTACTGTACTTACACCACAAAGAGAAATACTGTACACTTACTACTAACCTGTTGCACCACAAATGGGTTTTAAGAATTTTACTCTGAGTGAGAACTTTTCACTATAAAAAATTTAAATAAACACTACATTAGTGAAATATTAACACCAATAAGAGTTAATTTTAAACTGTGGTAACACCAAACAGAGTTAATTTCCCCTAGTGTTAATTTGTGGTAACACTGTTCAGTGTAGAGCAGTGTTGAATTTTTACTCAAAATAGAGTTCATTTTACTCTGAAAATGTAACTCCATGACTAGAGTCAATTTATCACCAATTCTGAGTGGGACCAAATACACTCGGACCAAGTGTTAAATTTAACTCTTATAGAGCTAATTTAACACTGCAAAATTTACTGTGTACAATTTGCAAGAGCTCACCAAAATTGGACAAAATGTTGCCTGGTCTGATGAGTCTCGATTTCTGTTTAGACATTCAGATGGTAGAGTCAGAATTTGGCGTAAATAGAATGAGAACATGCATCCATCATGCCTTGTTACCACTGTGCAGGCTGGTGGTGGTGGTGTAATGGTGTGGGGGACGTTTTCTTGGCACACATTAGGCCCCTTAGTGGCAATTGGGCATCGTTTAAATGCCACGGCCTACCTGAGCATTGTTTCTGACCATGTCCATCCCTTTATGGCCACCATGTACCCATCCTCTGATGGCTACTTCCAGCAGGATAATGCACCATGTCACAAAGCTCGAATCATTTCAAATTGGTTTCTTGAACATAACAATGAGTTCACTGTACTAAAATGGCCCCCATATTCACCAGATCTCAACCCAATAGAGCATCTTTGGGATGTGGTGGAACGGGAGCTTCATGCCCTGGATGTGCATCCCACAAATCTCCATCAACTGCAAGATGCTATCCTATCAATATGGGCCAACATTTCTAAAGAATGCTTTCAGCACCTTGTTGAATCAATGCCACGTAGAATTAAGGCAGTTCTGAAGGCGAAAGGGGGTCAAACACAGTATTAGTATGGTGTTCCTAATAATCCTTTAGGTGAGTGTATTTCGGACTGTCACCAGGTGGGGGTTTTTAAACCGGTGTTTTACACGTAGAGGGAGAGGGTTTGGTGGGCGAACGCATACAGTTTCTAGCACACAAAGTGGGAAGTTCACTGTCTAAAGTATGTAAATGTTTGCATTTTGTTTAATACAGTAACCGAAGAGTTCAGATCGACTACAAGACTGTTTGTGTGCGTAAAGCGTGCGTTGTATAACCAAGCCGTCGGCAACTATAGGAGCTGCTGTTACATTAGTAAAAACGTTGTTCCCGTTGGATCGCTAAGAGGTGTTGAATGGATTATGTGTGGAGCGCTATTTTGAGTGGATTTCTGTATAAACTCCAAACATAGGAAGGTGAACCAGGATTAAATGGATTCTGCTCGCTTTAAGTTTGCAACGCGGACACAGGACGGACAACAAGGAAGGCCGGTGGGTGCTGTTTACTTTTTTGTAACGGAATTTGAAGTTTGAATTACAGAGAGATGTGCTGATATTATGTGCTGGTTGTGTTGTTGTTCATGGATAGAAAGGAGAAATCAGACTCTGAAATAGCTACTGGTGTTGATGGTGGAAAGGGTGTTACGGAAAAGGTTGCAAATGATGATGGTGCAGATGATGAAAATGAGTCGCAAAAAAGAGTGAGAAAAATTACTGCAAAGGGGGTTACTCTGCTCTTTAAAAATAAAAAGGACTAGAAAACAGAAGTTAAATCAAGTAAACAAAATCAAACAAAAGGTGAATGGTCTATTTTCTCTCAAAATCACATGTGAAACTATAACAGATGTGAAAAAAAAACAAATGAAGAGGTTTTATAAGTATTGCAAACAGGCTGAAGAACTGCATTATTCAATTGTTGAAATGTCGATAACATCAGGATGGGCCTGACAAGCAAAACAAATTGTTCTGTGCTATGGCTGAAAATCAGGGATTTTATAAAGATCAGAGAATGGATGGCTGATACTGGAAAATATTTGAATGTGGATAAAACTTGCGATGCTTCATCTATAACAAGCAGTGAAGGGTTCAACCACTACTTCAAGTTCAACTTCTTCTGCATGGATAAAGGCCATGGCAGAAAAACCTGCATTATTATAACATTCTGCTATTAAGAAGGGGAGACATGTTTTGGAGGACGGAGGTAAAGACGCATACAAAGTGAAAGACTAAAAAAACAAAAGGAACAACTCACGTTGAATGCAAAAATAGCAGCCAATGATGCAAAGTTGTCCGTTTTAAAAACTGGGGGGGAGGGGGGATCTCCATCTTCGATAGAGATCCATTACAGTTTACTGCTTTTATTCAAACTTTTGAAAGAAAGACCACAAATTCAAAAGATTGCTTGTATTATCTAGAACAGTACACCAACTAGAGGACAACCGAGAGAATTAGTGAGAAGCTGTCGGCATATGCCATCAAAACAAGGATTCAAAAAGGCCAAGAATTTGTTGAAGGAACACTTTGGTCATGAGTTGAAAATTACTGCACCCTACATGGAAAAGGCTTTGAATTGGCCTGCAATTAAACCTGATGACATCAGTGGTCTGCAAGCGTATGCTTTGTTTCTAAGAGGGTATTGCAATGTGACGATAAACTTGCAGTATATGGATGAGATTAATGTTTCATCGAATCTTAAGAACATCATGATAAAACTGCCTTACCGACTCAGGGAAAAATGGAGAGCCATAGCCTGTGAGTTATAAGAACGCAATGGTTGTAGGATCAAATTTACAGACATGGAGGACCTCATCGAGCATCAGGTTAAGATTCTCACAGAGCCTCTCTTTGGAGATATTAAAGATACACAACCACCCATATCACATAAAGTCAAATCTCTACCTCTCTGGTAGAGGGCAAGTTCAGCTACAGTGGCTATAGTCAACACTGTCAAAGGTTTTCAGTCTAAAGTCCATTCATCACAGCACAGCTCTTCATCTTGCTGCTATGCATGCAAAGAAAATCATGTTTTGGAAAAATCCCCTTTGATTCAGAAAATGACTCGCAGACAAAAGATTGAATTTTTGAGGAATCATGGATTTTGCTTTGCCTGTCTGAAAATTGGACATCTTAGCAAAGATTGCACAAGTCGCCAGACTTTTTGTGCGTGTAGTCAGAAGCATCCTACTATAATGCATATCTCAGCTAACAGTTAAACCAAATGCTCTTGTTACTCTGCAGACCTATGCTCATTCTGGTGAAGATGAATGGTACAAAGAAGTGCATATTGGGACACGAAAATGTGGTAAACACATCTGTGCTCACTGGACTAGAGATATCAGGATTGTCGGGGGATAAATTCATGGATTTGCCAGAAGTCTTTACTCAGAAGACAATACCTCTAAGTAAAAACAATGTGGTTAATCAAAAAGATCTAAGAAAATGGAGATATTTTGATGTTGTCAATATTCCCAAACTGGATGCTGAAGTTGAACTGTTTATTGGCACAAATGCTCCAAAGCTCTTGGAACCATGGGAGATCATCAATAGTAAAGATCAAGGACCCTATCCCATAAAGACCCTACTGGGTGTGTCATAAACGGTTTTGTAAAAGAAGCAGATGATGGAAGGAAGACTGTCTTTCAATCAGTCACTGCTAATAGGATCTCGGTTACCAAGATAGAAGAGTTACTGGTTGCACAGTGCAATCACGATTTCAATGAGAAATCTTTAGAAGATGACTTCAAAATATCTAGAGAGGATCAAAGGTTTATGAATAATTCTAATATTTACATTAGTTGTATGCCTGAGATTTAAATGAAAACCACAAAAACGTGCAATTTGGGTAAATATTTTTCAAATATCTGCTTCTCTTCCCTCCATAAAAATGGTTTAGTCCGACCTAAAGTATTTATTAATTATTCAGTCAGAGTCAGTGACAAACATCAGATGGACCCAATAAAATTGTAAGTCCCACCCCAGCTCATGAACAGAACCAATCAGAGTTGCGGCAGCCTGAAGTTAACGATGAACTTGGTGGAAGAGCAGGAGACTGACTGACTGAAAAATGTCGGGGAAAAGAAAACATAAATCAGGGAACCAGAAATGCCAGGAAAAGACGGAGAGGGAGGCAAGGAGAGTGGTTGTATCCCAGTCGATCAAGACGTTCTTAAAGACCGGTTATATATTGTTATTTCGCTGGGAATTAGAAAACTTCCGTCTACAGTCTGCCGTGTACAGTCATTTTTTATTATCGGTGCGCGCCACAATCGACCGAATGATTACGTGGTCTAAATGCCTGTCTTTTTACACTATTGTAAATAGAGTTTTGAAAAAAATAAACGACTCACGACGCATTGCATTATGCATCTGACCTGCCGGCTGATGATATTTAAAACATCGAGAAAACACGAATACAACACACTGCACTTGGATGAATAAATGTATTCGCTTTATTTAATAATATTACCAGTTCCATATTATCTTTATTAAAAAATAAGACAATGAATGGTTTTATTTTTTTTAATTAGACTGCATTCTTGTCAATTTCTAAATGTTTACTTTTTGATTTATGAATTATAACAGACTGATGGGGACAAAAATTATTACTTTTTAAAAATTGGTTTTATTATTATTTAACAATTTCTTGCTTTTTGTTAGTTTTTATTAGGTGTAATTTTTATATAAACATTTAACTTTTAAAATAAAGGTTTTACAACAACATCACCATCTTCTGTTATGTGGGCCTCCATGTTCATCTATTGTACAGTATATGATATTGGTGGAGGGTGGTGGGGGCCCACATCAATATTTTTTCAGGGGGCCCCGAATCCTCTAGCTACGGCCCTGGCTGTGTTTGACTGTAGCGCAGTTTTCAAAGGAATGCCCTTGAATTCACAATTACTACAAGGCCCAAATCTCACCAACACATTGTTGGGGGTTTTGACCAGGTTCAGGGAAGATCATGGGATTTTGATGGCAGACATCCAGGCTATGTTCCATTAAGTGCAAGTGTCACAGACGAATGTGGATTTTCTTCGTTTTCTGTGGTGGCCAAATGGTGATACTACGCAAAGCTTCACAGAAAACAGAATGAAAGTCCATTTGTTTGGAGCCATTTCATCACCAAGCTGTAGCAATTTTGCTTGGAGAAAACTTGCTGAAGATTACAAAGATTGCTTTTCAAACAAACTTGAATACCATCCTGCAAAACTTCTATCTAGACGACTGTTTAACATCTGTTCACACTGAAGAGGAGGCACTTCACATGGTTAAAGACTTAACTGCAGTTTGTTCTAAAGGAGGATTCCAGCTATCCAAATGGATGAGTAATAGCCATACGGTATTAGCAAGTATTCCAGAAGAAAACCAGTCAAAATCAACTAAAGATCTCAACCTGGATAAAGATAACCTACCTGTAGAAAGAGTGCTTGGGTTGCACTGGTGTGTGGAATCTGATGCATTCATGTTCAAGATTGCCGTAAGTGAAAGACCACACAAGACGAGGCATTTTGTCTGTTGTCAGTTCTATTTACGATCCTTTGGGATTTCTTTCACCACTAATACTGCCTTCTAAGTTGCTATTACAGGAATTGTGTAAAATAAATATGGGATGGGATAATGAAATACCACAAATCCTTTCACATCAGTGGTCAAGGTGGCTGCAAGATCTCAACAAGGTAGCTATGGTGAAAGTGGACAGATGCATCATGCCAAAGGATTTTGGAAAGATCAAGATGGCTAAATTGCACCACTTTTCAGATGCAAGTGAATGTGGTTATGGAACCGTCTCTTACTTGGGTTTGGAAGATGGAAACAAAAAGGTGAGACTTTCCTTTATGCTTGGAAAATCTAGAGTCACTCCTTTAAAACAGATAACCATACCAAGACTTGAACTTGCAGCTGCTGTTTTAGCAGTCATAATTGACAAGATGCTCAAGAAAGAACTTCAACTGGATTTGGACAAGTCAGTGTTTTGGACGGATAGTCAAACTGTCTTGAAATACATTACCAATGATGCCAAGAGGTTTCATACATTTGTGGCAAACAGAATGGCAGTCATTAAGGTTGCAACAGACGTTATACAATGGAGATTTATTGGAACAAAATGTAATCCTGATGATCATGCCTCTAGAGGCATGTCCATTGAAACTTATTGAAAGCCAGCAGATGGATACAGGGTCCAGACTTTCTGTTGGAAGCCTCAGAGGAATGGCCACAATCCTATTTTGACCAAGTCTTAAAAGATGGTTAAAAAGGACACAGTACTAATTGCTGCCATTTCCAAATGTTTTGACAGTGCTACTAATCAACTTTTGAACTATTTTTCTGATTGGAGAAAATTTAAAATTGCAGTGGCATGGATTCTAAAGTTAAAATATGTGCTCTTGAACCTCAAGCAACACAGGACACATAATCTGTACTCAGTTACTTCTGGAACGAGCAATTGTATACTAGAACAGGACAGAGTTAAAGGGAAATGAAAAGGTTCCGATCTGGATTCTGTTGTCAAAGTCTTACACCAGATGATCTTTCTCAAGCAGAATCAGCAATTATTGGATTTTCTCAACTAGATTCATTCAAACAGGAAATTTCTTCTCTGCAAAGTGGAACATCTGGAGTTAAAAGTAACATCTACAAGCTTGATCCAGTTTTGATGGATGGTTTACTCAGAGTGGGTGGAAGACTTAGTAGAGCAGCAATGCCTAAGGAGATGAAATGCCCGGTTATCCTGCCAAAGGAACATCATATATCCAAACTTATTATGCAACATGTTCATAAACAACTAAGTCATAACCACATGCTGTCGACATTGTGAAAAAGGTACTGTATTATTAAGGCAAACTCTGCTTGCAGAAAGGTAATCTCTGAATGTGTCGTATGTCGACGTTTTTAAGGCAAATTTGGAGAACAAAAAATGTCTGACCTACCAAAGGCAAGGATTGTGCCAGATTTGCCTCCTTTTACTAATACTGGTGTGGACTACTTTGGACCTATTGATGTGAAAAGAGGTTGCAGTGTTGTGAAAAGACATGGAGTTCTGTTTACCTGCATGACCAGTCGAGCAGTACACCTTGAAGTAAACTACTCTGTGGATACAAATTCCTGTATAAATTGCATTCGCCGTTTCGTGTGTCGCCATGGGCAAGTAGTGCATTTAAGATCTGATAATGGCACACATTTTTTTGGAGCAGAGAGAGAGCATAGTTAAGCTTTGAAGACAGTGGATCATGATGAAATTCAGCGTACTTTTCTATCAGAAGGAATACAATGGACCTTTAATCCCCCTGCTGGATCCCATCATGGAGGCGTGTGGGAAAGGCTCATTCGCCTTGTAAAGAAAGTTTTGTACTCCACTCTTCGACAACAATGCTTGGATGATGAGAGCTTTCACACTATTCTTTGTGAAGCTGAAGTCATTCTTAATGACCAACCTTTCACAAAGCTTTGTGATGATCCAAACAACTTGGAAGCTCTCACGCCCAATCATATCCTACAGTTAAGATTAAATCCACTTCTTCCACCAGGACTTTTTCAAGAAAGTGACTTGCATATCAGACGTAGATGACGGCAAGTCCAATATCTGTCTGATCTTTTCTGGAAAAGGTGGAAAAGGGAGTATCTTTAGTTGCTTCAGGAATGTCAAAAATGGATGAAACCACGTAGAAACTTTGCTGTGTGCGATATAATGGTCATCATGGATCCAACTGCTCCACGTGGTTCCTGGCCATTAAGCAATATCATTCAGACATATCCTGACAAAAGGGGATTTGTTCGGTCTGATTGAAGACAAAAACAGGATTACTGGATAGTCCTGTTTCCAAAATCTGCTTGCTGCTTGAAGATATAAAGGACTGATCTTCAACGAAGACATGCACGTTTTAAAATGTATGTAAAGCGTGCGTTGTATAACCAAGCCGTCGGCAGCTATAGGAGCTGCTGTTACAAACCATTTGTAAGTTCATAAGTCGACAGCATTGCTGAGTATTTCTCCTTAAAACTGCAGTGAACCAAAGACAGTCTCAAAAACACGGTTTGAAATCGCCGCAAACGTCACAAACTACCTTGTAACCAATCAGGTCAACGTGCGGGCGGGCTTTAGTATATCATTAACTGCTGTGAAGCAGGGGAGTCTCGAGAGAAGCCATGTTATGGTATATTTTTCTGTTGATATGAAAAATCGTGTATTTAGCGATATAGCAGGTGAATTATGTATATGATGTATATTACAATGTTATGATGATGAACTATATGCCTTTCGCCACTGACGTTCTGGCAGAGGTCTGACTCTGAGATGGGGAACGGGAACCTGGTTTGTGTAACATTAGCAACACATTATTAGATGTTTGATAAAGTAGTCAAAGCAAAATACTAATCATATTAATTGCCATTATGCTTCCGACTTTGTAGAGAACGATACATAAAACGCATTACCGACTTGTAGACAAGCCAATGAGTGAGTGGAGGCGGGGCTCATTTGAATATCCATGGTCTGCGTGTACTAAATGAAGCAAGGGTGTAGAGTTACATTCAAGATAGTTTAAGGCATTGATGCATTTGCAATGTACAATACATTAAAATATTTCATTTTGGTGATCAAAGATGAGTTTTAAGGGATAAAATTATTGACTGCAGGGGGACTGCACTTTTCTTTATGATGAAAGAGAAAGTCTGTATATTTAAAAAACATATACCTGCTACAAGTTAAAAGTGTTTATAACTTGAGCAGATCGAGAGTTATAGTGAATCTCCAGTACAGGATTCCCCCTTTTGGTGTTTGACTCAGCAAATCTTGAGTTATCCCATCTTTTAAACCACTGAAATGTTTTGCGTTTGTGTGTATTATGCTGATGATGATATTTATTTTCACATGCACTTTACACATACCCCAGTGTGTGCCTAAAACCAAAGTATACAGTACTTTGGGCTTAACTTACCAGGCCATTTACGCACTTCCTAAGAAAACACCAAATCCATTTCATATTTGGCTCATTGCTGCACCTAATCAGTCTCCATGCACCTGTTTCTAATTCATGCTGAATCCACGGCCTGTTGTGTTGCTACGTCTCTCTAATCTGCCTGAAACTAAGCTCCTCAACCCCTGAGGTGATGGGTTTAGGTAGTGCATGCAAACTGAACATCTCACCCCCTTATTCAGATGCACAGGTGGAAACCTTGAACTTCACCTGTGGGCATCGTTTATAAGCATGAAAAAGAGAAGTGAATGTCAATTCTACACAGACAATGCCGTTATCCCCGGCTAAACTTTCACCTTATGTCACATCTTCATTTCTCGTTCTTTTCTGCAAGGTTCAGACTTGAAAAATAAAAAGAGACTTATTTTGGGTGAACACATGCATTTATAAGTCTCTGTTTCCAATTAAACAAAAACAGCTTGTTTTTAATATAGTTTTGATGTGCATTGTGTTAAATAAGATGTCAATATTCTCTTGACCCAGTGTAGCCTGTAATTTTGATATTCTATTAACATGTTTATGTCCGAGCCTTGACTGAAGAATAAGGTCATTTTGAGCTCCAAGTGTGCCAAAACAATTCTCCCTGCTTCAATTAATTCTTAAATGTCATTTGAGCGTGAGAGACAGAGAACTGTGGACTATGATGGGGGCTTTGAACTTTAAATGCCACCAGAAACCTCACACCCTTATTTGTCTTTTGCATCTCTGCTAAAGTTATGGCCAGCTTAAGAGGGTCATAATTGTTTGACCTCAGTATGTCAAACAGCACCATAGGCGACACTCCTGTGCGTCCAGCAGATTTGTTCGGATAATAACGGGATTTGTAATAAGTCTCAATTTCTGGCAAAACATCACAGTGTTATCTAAATTGTGGCTCATGGCTGTTGACTGAAAGAGAACCTCAAGGAAACAGAACCAGTGAAATAATCCATGTAACTTTGATAACTTCTGATCCTAATACATTTTTGTTAATTTTTTTTAATCTAATTTGCACTAACAAATGCTGCGACCAAAAATGTTATGTTGTTTTTTCTAAAATATATATATTTTTACTTCATTGGAATGGTATGAAACTCAGTAAAGGTTTTGGCACTTGCTGTGTGAACACACAAAAAATCAGTAGAAAAGGTGAAATGGTCCTGAAAGAAATCGTCACACATGTATTGCTTGCATTATAAATGAATGCGAGGTGAATTTCCTCCAGTGGAAGCGTTCGGTACTGCGCCCAAACAAACTCTCACCGAAAGCTCATTTTTGGGATATCAACCTCAGATTAGGAATTAGTTAAGATTCATGGCCTTGATTTTCCCACAGTTTTAGAGTAAAATGTGTTTTGGATAATGTATTTCTTAGGCATTTTTCATAATATAAAACTTAAACATCTATAATGTTTTTGTTTTTTGTTGTTGTTTTTTTTTCACTTCAGCAATAATCTGCCAAGTGTCTTCTTTAAAAAGAGACCAAGCTTCAGTCTGTGCTTGAAAACATTGAATATTACCAACAGTTTATGTTGGATATGTCATTTTCAGGTCTGTAAAAGTGATTAACAGGTAATAAAAGGATCATAACTATTCAAAAAATATAATTTAGTAACAAAAAATCCCCTAAAAATAAACAACATTAAAAGAAAAAAACATTATCAAACTAAAATATAGTACATCCATTTCATTGTCATTTTTGACTGCCACGAAGTGCTCCTGAGGGTTCATATATTATTGATAATTTTATATAATTTTATAATAAACATTTTATTAATATATTAATATGAACAGAATACTGGTTCCCATGTCCCTACCATCAATCAAGCAAAGAAATACTCAATTTTAAAGAACCCGTTATGCCAAAAAAAAAGGTTATATATAATGAGAAAGTTCTTAAATTATTGCATTATACTTCCATATTTTACAGGTTATATCATTTTTTGGTAAAACTTTAGTCTAGGGACCAATTCTTACTATTAACTAGTTGCTTATTATCATGCACATTACTAGCATATTGTTTGTTTATTAGTACTTGAAAAGCACATATTAATGCCTTATTCTGCATGACCATATGCCTTATTATACATCCCTTAATCACCCAATACCTAAACTTAAACTAACTATTAATAAGCAGTATTTAGGATTTTATTGAGGTAAAAGTCAAGTTCATAGTGAGAGCTGGACCCTAATCTAAAGTGTGACCCAGTTTGTTTTCTAGTGATAACGTATATTTATGAGATGTTTAATTCATTAAATGCATTTAAAATAAAAACAAAATTAATGAATTAAAACTAAATCCACAAATGTTCTATATATGAGGTGCCGGATGGAAGCCTTATGTTCAATGTAGAACCTGTTCTTCTAACAGTGTACATATAACGTCTCGCAACAAATATTTTAGTGAAATGTATTTAAGTCAAAATAACTGTTTCTGTTTAATAGCTCTCCGTCTGTTTGACAGTGAAGATTAGCTGAAGCTGTTCATTTACAGAAGAGAATATACCCGTGAAAAGCATGTCTAATACGGCACACGCATCTCGTGAGAACAGCTGAACGTACTGATCTAGACTGTGTGCTTATATTAAGCATTTCTCATGTTTAGGATCATTTGGATCATGCGGCTGCTTGCAACATCCAATTACTGTGTATCAATATAAATGCTATTGTCTTATCCTAAATGGATTTATAAGAATATATCATCATATTACCGTACAAAGTCGATTTACATTCCAGCCCTACATTCAGAATATGGCAAACACGTCCCTAATTAGTGAGGACTCTAGTGTTTAGCAGTAATGAAGTGCGCACACTTCTTTATTTCATCTTCATTAAGCCAATCTACCAGCAATCTAAAGCATATGTAATTATGAATAGCTAAAAAACAAATTTTCCTCTTCATTATTGTAATCGCCTCACTTTCTAGTGACTTTAATAGAAGTACGGGAATCAATCACTCACCTTCAGTGTACTAGTGTACAGAAAGATTTGACTTGTGAAGGTATGATTAGTTGAGTAAATGAGGTGGCATGATGTAGAAAAACATAATATATAGCCTAATTTAGGTTTAATATTAAAGAGCATGTGTTAATACATGTGAGCCAAAAAAATATCTATTTATGTTTGTATTTCTGCATGATTTTTACTCTCTTTTATGTTTGGCAGACTGTGATTTTATTTATTGAAATGCCTTTTAACTGCATATTCTGGAAGCCAAAAGCAAGAATGTGTTTATTGTGAGAAATTGGACAGTATTTATTGGCATGAAAAAGACACAAACGGATGTATCTCCATAAACTCATGTAGAGAAACTCACTGGGAATCTTTGATGATAAATAATACGTTCATTATGAAGAAAGATCGCAGGATTGGGTGTGCCTGTGCGATTAGTCTGGTTTAGAGCTCTCCTTTATCTCGTGTGCCATCTGTTGATTATTCCCCGTATACAGATCCATTAATGAGAGCACAGTTGCTATTAGTGACACAATGTTCCAGGATTGAGGAACGAGGGTTAGCAGGACGGATGTCTGCAGATGGTTGTGACGTTCAGACACATGGCGTGTCAGGTTGATTATACACTAGCGTTTCTGCCGATGAGAATGAGACGAGAGCAGATTCGATACGCACTGCTAAACATGATTGAAATGTGACCATGACTTGCTGGGAAATCAGAAACACTGGAAACCCTGCTAAAGTTGAGGTGCAGAAGAGTGGACCAATGTTTGCAATGAAATCAGAATCAACTGGCAATGGGAATTATGATATATAATTACCACTAATTCTTAAAAATAAAGCTGCTTTATTTGGCATGGTTGGTTCCAGGAAGAAACTGAATCTTTCCATTCGCACAAAAGCTTCTTTATAGACCATTTAATCGGTTTAAGGAGGTGACGTCTTTGTTTTTTGGGACGTTTCCGGTTAGCAACTCTAGGATATGCAGCACACATTTTATTTCTAGTAACTAAATTACATATTTTTCCCCATTTAAGAAGGCTATTAGGCTACATTAATTGTTTAAGTATGAATGCTAGATTGGCTGCGTCATTGTTTACTAGGGGTGTGCACGAATGTTCAAAATTTCAAACATTCGATTTGTAACTATTATTTGAAAAATAAAATACTTTTCGATTTTTACTACGCTGCTTTGCTGGCCGTAAATGCAGTGAATCCCTGATAAATCCCAAGCACTAACTCGCAGTTAGAACTAAATGCACTGGGTGGCGCTGTGGAGCGTGTTAACAAGTTTATTGTATTTGATCACATAATGTTGTCGTCTGCCTCGCGAAGTTTGGAATTACTTGAAAATGATCTTACAAAATGGAATTACTTTTGATCAAATTAATTAATGAATCTGAGTTATATTATCGTCACCACAATGAGGAATCAGATGAATTCCAAACAGCAGTCGAATGAGGAAAGACTGCAGGTCAGCGCCTGGACCCGGCGTGATCCGAGATCATAACTGATAGCAAAATGATTTTGAGACATATACTTGCTTTAAGTTTCGTTGAGGGAGACAGGTTTAAGAACAGAAAACGCAAAGTGCTGTTAGAAACACCGTTATCTTTGTGTCTCTGAAATGTCTGTCATCATGTTTTCTGAGTCTGTTTTCTCACTCGAGCTTGTGGATATTATTGTTTTTCTCAACATAAACATGAAACAATATAAACACGATAATCATATGCTGACTCGAGTGTGTGTACGTTCTGTATTATATCTGGCGCAGTCTGCTTTATTAGCCGTTTTTTTCCGTTCGTGTCTTGAGCTCAAATTGTTCTTTATATTTTTTGTTTACACATAGGCCTACTGTTTAATGTTTTAAACTAAAAGAAAACTTTAACATATATTGTAAGCGTGTTGTGTATATTGCCTAATCGTAAGCTTGATCAGAAATGGTGAAAAAAAAAAACTTAAATAGCGTATTTTTAAATAAACAAATATTCGATTTTTATGAGCCCGAATATTTTAATGCAATATTTTTGAAAAATGCCCATCCCTAATAGCTACGCAGCTACCTAGCATTTTGATACGCGTGTAATGAAAAACGCTGTAACTCGCTGTTTAACATCGCTATAAACGATAAAAAACTTTTGAAACAAAAGTTGAAAAAATGTTCCGTTTTGAGACTTCAAAGAATATTCAGAAATAAGGTTTTGTGTAAATAAGCAAAACGGTCTCAGGACGTTTCTCTGGATCTTGCTCTTGTGTACAAACAGCGCAGGAGTCATTCATTATTGAGATAATGTTATGAGATCATGAACCGTAAAGCGTTAGCGATGTACTGGTATCAAGTGGGCCCTCGATGAAAGACGCAGTAGAGCGAGGGTTTCTGAATCATCCGTGAGGTAGATTGCCAACACACAGCAGGGTGATTAGCATTTGTTAATACACAGACTCCAGGCAGCACATTATGTTGTATTTCAAATTCCTGTGAGATCTTGCCGGTCTCCAACGTTTGAGAGTTTATGGATCAAAAACATCTGCCATCTTTTGGCCTCTACCTCAATGGCTTAATCTGATATGCTGATCTCTCTCTCTCTCTCTCTCTCTCTCTCTCTCTCTCTCTCTCTCTCTCTCTCTCTCTCTCTCTCTCTCTCTCTCTCTCTCTCACACACACACACACACACACACACACACTTACTGTCTTTCCAGTGCATCGACTTACCCGTCATTGACAAATCAAGTTAGAGGAGCAAGTTTGTTTCCCAGAAACCAGCGCTGGATTGGATTTATCCAGCAGAACTCTAGTGATTGACATAAAGTGTCATTACAGCAGAACGACACTGGTCGGCACAAATCAATTGTGCTGGAGGGATTCGAGGGTTACCAGTCAGACGGTGTGTTTTCAACAACAGCTGCTGCTTTAATTGCTTTACTTGTCAGTTTTGCCCTGCATATCCTAAATGAAAGCAATGTAATGAATATTTTACTGAAATTATGAAGCGTTTCAAATTGTATGTGTTGTGATTGCGGAAATTATCCCTTTCACAACATTATGTGTGACGTTTCATAACTGAGTATTACTGTAGCTTTTGAGCTATCAAAAATACACGGAGTGAGAACAACAGTTGTGTGTTTTTTTATTAAACTATCTATCGACCCCCCAAACTCTCATGAACTCCTTCTTAAAGGGGACGTGTCAAATATGCATGCGTGTCGGAGATGTGAGAATTATGTCAGTAGATCAGTGATGTGTGAGCTTGTATCTGCTCCTACACAGGTCCCCCCAGAATTCACCAACACCGGCAACAGCTGCTTGCTTGGAGCTCGAACTTGTCTCCCTGAACGTGTGAAGTGACGTGAATCAGCAGCAGACTGAACCTCTTGAGCAGTCTGAGATTCCTCCCTGGAGGCCGTTTCCTTGTTGGTGGCTGGACGACCCCTCCGGGGAACCTGCGCTGGAACCATCGGCTGACCCTGCTCCCCATGAGCTGGTTTGAGTCGATCGACAGTGACTCGTCCTGGGCGCCATCCTATGTCGACTAGAAAGGTTTTGGCTCTAGCTTCCAGAACCAGAAACAGGCCATCATACGATGAGCATCATCGCGAATGAATGCGAGCTTAGCCGCAGAGAGGTCTTTGGGTATCCAAGCCACTGCCAGTCCATGCCGAGAGGTAGGAACAGGTTTGAAAGCATTGATACTGTCTAAAAGGGCAGTGCATTCAGAACATAGACTCCAGGGCTTTGTGCTGTCTAGAATGAAATCTCCCGGGGCCCGCAGAGTCTGACCGTATACCAACTCTGCTGAAGAAGTTTGTAGATCCTCCTTGGGAGCTGTCCCCAGGCCCAGCAGGACCGCCAGGGTAGCCGCTCGGTCATCTGTCAGACTTGCCCTCAGTGCAGTTTTGAGAGAGCGATGAAAGCGTTCGCAGAGGCCATTTGCCTGTGGATGGAATGCTGCAGTATGGTGAAACTGCACTCCCAGAATTCGAGCCACCTCTGTCCACAACTCAGATGTATGGGGGCCGCAGTCTGAAGATATGTCCGATGGTCTGCCGAAACGTGCAACCCAAGTATCAATGAATGCCCATACTACATCTGATGTTGTCATTGAGGTCAATGGTACTGGCTCTGGCCACCTGGTGATTCGATCCACCATAGTGGAAAGTTGAGTCAACCCCCGGACGGGTGGCAGTGGACCCACCAGGTCGACGTTGACGTGGTCAAAACGTTGCTCTGGTACCTCGAAAGTTTCCAGTGGTGCCTTGACGTGTCTTTGTACTTTAGCCCACTGACATGCTACACAAGCTGAAACCAAGTTTCGGATGTCCTTCTTCAATCCATGCCACACAAACTTTGACGAGAGCACTGTGACTGTGAAGCTTTCCGTCCAGGGTGTGACAAACCGTGGACCTTGTCAAAAACAGCTCGCCTCCACTGTCCAGGTACCACTGGTCGAGGGTACCCTCTGGAGACATCATACATCAATGTAACTCCTGGCGGAGTTAAAGCGGACATCTGCTATCTTAAAACTTGAGACAGCTGTTCTGTATGCCTGTATCTTGGAATCAAAGTGCTGGTCAGCTGCTAAACGAACAAAGTCCATACCCAAGTGCACTACTTGCACTGTGGCCCTGGAAAAGCAATCTACCACTAAGTTGCCATGGAAGTGTCTTACTGCCAGGTGCAGAGCGAGCAACTCTCTGTCAAATGTGCTGTACTTCTGCTCATTTGGGCATAGCTGGCGACTAAAAAATGCAAAGGGTTGGCAAACACCGCCAACCAGCTGTTTGTGTACAGCGCCGACAGTGCAGTCTGAGGCATCAGAAGGGAGAGCAATGGGGGCACCTGGAACTGGATGGAACAGCAAGGTGGCTCTTTAGCACCCTCAAATGACTTAGACATCTCCTCTGACCAGGAAATTGTTTTGTTCTTGCCGTGTCCTTTGAAGGCCCTGTACAAAGGATGCATGAGCTTGGCTGCCCGAGGAATGAAATGGTGATAGGTATTTCACCATCCCCACAAACTCCTGTAGTCATTTGGTTGTCTGGGGAACAGGGAACTGTGTAATGATGTTGACTTTGTCTGGTAGGGAACTGCCTCTTCACCTGTGATTCGATGACCAAGAAAGTCGATAGCAGCCAGGCCAAACTGACACTTGGTGGGGTTAATTATCAAGCCATGCTGGCTGAGGCGAGCGAACAACAATCGCAGATGAGCCAGGTGAAATAAGAAATGAAATGAAATATAAATGAAATATACTTTATTGTCCCTGATAGGGAAATTTGTAATGGACTCCATAGCCAGCATTTCACCAAAACCTGATAGCCTACATTAAAAAAATACACAAAATATACACATCATACACATAAAAATAAATAAACTTCACTAATTCATGTTTAGCTGTCTAATTGATACCGGTACAAAAGAGTTTTTGAAGCTGTTCTGTTTATAACGAGGAGTTCTGTACCTTCGTCCAGACGGTAAGAGTTCATAAGAGCGGTAGAGTACATGAGATGGGTCGCTTAAAATCCTTTTTGCCTCATTTAATGTGCATTGCTCATACAGAGTCTGAATAGTAGGATAGTCTTTCAGTCCAATCATTTTCATTGAAGTTCGAACAATATATACAGTAGTATCTTTGATTTAGATTTTACAGAAAGATCACTGTACCAAGTGGACAGACCATATCTAATCAAACTTTCTAGTACAGACTGATAAAAAAGGAACATTATTTTCCTATCTACTCCATAAAACCACAATCTTCGTAAAAAGTACAATCTCTGATGAAGTCTTTCACACACCCAATTGACATGCTTGTCCCACGTAAGAGATTTGTCTATATGTACTCCTAAGTACTGGTATGATTGGACCTGTGTGATTTCTTGATTATGAACAACTATTGGCATATGATCTCCAATGCCCTTGGGATCAAAAATGATTTCCTCCGTTTTCTTAGTATTTATTATTAGAAAATTTGCATCACACCAATCTACAAATGAATTAATCTCAGAATAAAAAAATAGAAGAGGAGTCTTGTTTTTTCAGCAGACTTAAAATGACTGTATCGTCTGAGTACTTCAGAATGTAGTTCTGTGAGTGCCTACTTGAGAACTCAGTGTACAGCGTAGAAAGAGCCGGTGAGCTAAAACAGCCCTGAGGAACGCCAGTGCTACAGTGTTTTACTTGAGATAAATGAGTATTTGCTTTGACTTTGATTTACTATTATTATTAGCTCTATTTGTTAAAAAGGAGTGATACCACTGTATAATTGTAGGATTTACATTTAACTGCTTTCATGTTTTAATTAAGACATGTGGTTGAACAGTCTCTGATCTAGAGGTACTGCCGACTAAAATGTCATCCAAGTACACAAATAAAAAGTCCAGATCTCGTAAGATTGAGTCCATCATGTGCTGAAAGGTTTGTGCCGCATTTTTGAGCCCAAAAGGCATCCGCAAAAATTCAAAAAGGCCAAATGGTGTTACCACTGCTGTTTTTGCGATGTTTTCATGGAATACTGGCACCTGATGGTACCCACGAACAAGGTCCACCTTTAAAAGAAAAAAGTTTTCCCTGGCAGGCGGGCTGAAAAATCCTGAATGTGTGGAACCGAGGACCCAAGTCCCAAGGACTGTTGGAGCGTTGCATTATACTCAGTTTTTCCATGTTAGTAAACTCTGCTTTGGCCTCTGCCAGCTTCACTGGATATAATCCAGTATCTTATGCCAGCAGCCATATCACCCTGTAGCCCAAGACTGGTCCCCCACTGAAGCTAAGCAGGGTTGAGCCTGGTTAGTACCTGGATGGGAGACCTTCTGGGAAAACCAGGTTGCTGCTGGAAGAGGTGTTAGTGAGGCCAGCAGGGGGCGCTCACCCTGTGGTCTGTGTGGGCCCTAACGCCCCAGTGTAGTGATGGGGACACTATACTGTCAAAGAGCACCGTCCTTCGGATGAGACGTTAAACCGAGGCCCTGACTCTCTGTGGTCACAAAAAATCCCAGGATGTCTTTCGAAAGAGTAGGGGTGTAACCCCGGCATCCTGGGCAAATTTGCCCCTTGGCCTCTGTCCATCATGGCCTCCTAATCATCCCCATATATACCAATTGGCTTCATTACTCTGTCTCCTCTCCACCAGTAAGCTGGTGTGCAGTGGGCGTTCTGGCGCAATATGGCTGCCGTCACATCATCCAAGTGGATGCTGCACATTGGTGGTGGTTGAGGAGATTCCCCCTTACATGTGAAGCGCTTTGAGTGTCCAGAAAGGCGCTATATAAATTTAATGAATTATTATTATTATTATTAAATTATTATAATCGACGGGGCCGGGCATGAACTGGCGGCCCAGATGTAGAGATATAATGTACTATCCTATGGCTGGCCAGTGCTGAGGAGAAAGTTGGTTTGGTGAGATTGGGAAATTCACAGAGCAGCTGGGCGAACTCGTACTCGTCTGTCAATGCGCAAGACAGGGTGGTTGTGGGAAAAGTGCTCCGTGAACAGGGTAAGACATTAAAACCTTCCGTGCTGTGTAAATAGCAGTTTTTGACATCAACCAACAGTCCATTAGTGCACAGGAAGTCTGCACCCAGGATGGGCCTACTCACATCCGCTAACACAAACTCCCATGTAAAACATCGTCCATTGAAGCACAGTGGTACTAGCCGTTTGCCATAGGTGCATATGTTGCCCTGGTCGGCCGCCTCGAGCGGTGAGCCAGCTTCGCCCAAGCGTCTGTCCACCAGGGATGCGGGGAGGACACTAACCAGTGCCCCTGTATCACAGAGGAAATGTCGGACAGATAATGAGTCTGTGCCGAACAGTAGGTAAGCGTTGTTGTTAGCTACTATGCTACTCACTGTTGGCGTGTTGCGGCACCCATTGAACGTGCATGGTGGACAGCACTTTTTGGCTTTCACACCCGAAACAGGCGTGAAATAAACTGTAACAAGGCTTAGATGTTGTAGGAAGAAGGATTTGGGAACCGGCGAACATAAAAAAAAAAAATTAAAAACGTAAAATAAACAAATACAAAACGAAAGTAAACAAGCAGCCCCTCACGGACGACTGCTGTCACATATAATACAACACAAATCCAGGCCTGGTCCTCTCTCCATCTCCACTGTCGTCGCTCCTCCTTTTATGCTTCCGCTCCTCCGGGAGAGATACAAGACCGGTGCGTCGCGCTCATTAGTAATCACGCCAACAGCCTCGCGGCGTCCTCACACGCCCCTCGGCCTCGTCCTGCTCGCCACAGAAACATAATCCTTGTTCTGCTGACTGCCGCGCTGCAGAAGTTGTCTGTTCATCTGAACACTGTGTCCCATAACAGGCTATACAGACGCAGCCACGGAGTCAGTAGTTGTACACTTGCGATGCTGCCTGATATACATCTGCCAGTGGTGCTAGTTCTCTGTAATCAGTCCCTGTACTAATTGCAAGAGGAGTACGAACACTCTTTGGTAACTGTTATAACTCTTTAAACAGAAAGCATGGTTTATGCTCACCCAGCAGCGCTAGCGCTAGCATGTGATCCATTAACTCAGACGGTCGGGAATCTCCGAGGCCAGGCAGTGAGAGCAAACAACGTGCTCTTTCAGTCTCTGATAAACTGAAAGTCTTTAATAGATACGCATTTAGCGTAGCACATTTATTCCGATCCGGGGGATTTTCCATAATGCTGATCGCTCGCGCGGCCGTGGAGTTGCCGAGGGCTGCGACAACATATCTCGTGTCGTCCGCGGTTATGTCTCGTGATGCGAACCAAACGGCCGCTTGTTGCTCCTAAAATGCCGGCAGCTTCAGAGATATAGCGTTCGGCGACATCATATTTGTTCTACATCGGTGTTCACCAATGTATCAAAAATACACAGAGGCAGTATTGCAGTGTTAGAACAACAACAGTTGTGTTTTTTTATTAAACTATCTATCGACCCCCCAAACTCTCATGAACTCCTTCTTAAAGGGGACGTGTCAAACATGCATGCGTGTCGGAGATGTGTGAATTATGTCAGTAGATCAGTGATGTGTGAGCTTGTATCTGCTCCTACATTACTAGGGAAAAAAATGATGGACACCTAAATAAGGTTTTATTGACAACTTTCAATTGGGATGACATTTTTATTGACATTTCTTACAGGGATGAACAAGTGGAATAATTTAATAAGGGAACTCAATATGTCAATATGTTCTCTAAATGTAAAAGTCAAAGCACAGGCTCATTTCAACACTGATGTTTCTGATGGATGGAAACACCAGGGAGTTTAACAGTCAAGAAAAGAGACGTCCTATAATGTAGATACTAAAACATCTATTCTGAATACAGTTCAGCAACAAATCACAGATAAGACAGAACTGTTTCAACAAATGAGTGAAAGCATGTATTACTGGTGTGAGAGCAATAAGAAGAAAGAAAAGTGTCCTTGGTTTGTCTGATTTAAAGAAATATGTAAACAACTCCATTCATCATACTGGTCATTGTCACAGTTTCCTCTGGTGACAGAAGTGATATTGAGCTGTCCTTGACTTACCGGGGAAAGATCATGATAAAAGCACACAGACAGAACTGGTATGAGAGAAACAATCCCAGCTCAAAACACACCCAGGAACTGTTTCTGAGAGTCAAATGAATACCAAAGAGCAGAAGATAATTCTTCACCGCCTGAGAAAATATGTTGGTATGCCAGAATAACGTGCAAAAATATGAACCTTCACAATAACTTAATGCCAAAGACTCACATCATAATGTATCATTTAATGAGAAAGAGATTGCAAAAGACTCATTCAATATTTACTGAATTATTATATAAATTATATAAATTATGAATTTTTGTTTGCCTTTTGTGCAGTTTAATTAAAACGAGCTAAAGTAACATTTTTGAACATTTTGTCAGAGCTTAATTTCTTTGTTTAATCAAAATATTTAAAATTGATATTTACTTGTGTTAAAACATTTTTTTTCTTTTCACTAACACCAGTCTTTAAATTAATTAAACCTCAGTAATAAAAAAAATGTATGTTAAATAAAAAAATAAAATTAAATAGTTTGAAAAATGTAATAAGGTCAAGTAAACCATACTGCAGTTCATTCATTTGACTTAATCCCACTAACTGCATTGACCCAACTAAACTGATTTAATTTTAATTATACACACACACACACACGTCAGCTTTGATCGTTGAATGTTGATCGCCCTCCATTTGTTTTTCTCCTCAAGTCACGTTTGATCTTGCGAGTCTCTGTCAGATCTCGTCTCACTGTGTACGTTTCTACAATCGACAGGTGTGTGTCGAGATCTGGACCAATCTTCTATGTGTGTATTCAGAGGATTATAATGCTAAAAACTGGTTGAAACTGCCCACATGTCAGTGGTGTCTCACTGTTTAAAAATCAGTTCAGTTTTTAAAATCGTCTATTGTACCGAACATTCGCAAACAGCGTCGCAGAGGTGTGTGTGTGAGCGACAGATGTCGAGCTGCGGTTAGAAGCAGTTTCTAGTTTGCATGACATGTGGACTCAATAAATCCTGATCTTGAGCAAAATAAGCGAGCTGACATTCAGTGCAACCTGTGTCTGTGTTTAGAATACATACAAATGTCATTTACGTCTTTTAGTTTATCAAGAGATTTAAAGGTTTTTGAAGAATGCGCATGTGTGAACGTGCTCTAGTGTGTAAGAGTCTATATGATTGAATATGGAAAATTGTATTAATTCGATCTCAAACAGATTCATTAACAGTAGTAATTTCTCCACCACCTGTGTGACATCATTAACCAACAGGGTTGAACGACAATTTGCTTTTGGGAAACAGTCGTGACTAGCTAGTATATTTCTTCAACGATGCAACTACTACGGGAGCTAAAGGAACATTGAATTTTGTGAGTATATAAACATGCAATTCTTTACAAAAAAAATTATTGCGAGTTTATATCAAACAATTCTGAGATAAAAAGTCATAATTGTGATATGTATACTCGCAATTGTGAGAAAAAAAGTCATAATTGTGAGATAAAAAGTCGCAATTACCTTTTGAAAACATTATTAAAGACCAGAAAACTGAACGAATGTTGTATTAACGTTACTGGAAGAATGTTCATCTGAAGATGGACACCACATGATCTGCTTTCGGTCAGTGTCGTCAAAAGATCAAAATACTATAAAACATTTGGAGATTCTCTAGTGTGGTATCAGCGTTCTCAGCTCGACAAATAACTAATGCTTTACAAACACTGCAAAACCCAGTCAGCAAAACACATAACTATAATTAAAAAGCAAAGGGAGATGTATGGCAGCATACGCATGCCGTCTAGAAGCTGAAAAAGGCTTTGTTTGCAAAAGAAAAGTAAAAGTAAATTTTCATTCATTCTGAAAGGAAGTCTTCTGAATTGAATGCACTTAATTTATTAAAACCTACCCTAATTCATAAAATGATCCCATTATGGGAACCTCTAAAAGGTTATATATATATATATGAAAGAACCATTTAAACTTCTAGAAGAGTGTAGAAGAAACTACATGTGTTTAGTTTCTGTCTCTGTGAAGGCCCTCCTTCTGAAAAGCACACTTTGCTCTGATTGGTCGGCTGGAGCAGTGTGTTGTGATTGGTCGAGCGTTTTGAGCGTGTTTGAGAAATGTCCCGCCCCTTTCTATAACCGCCAGTTTCAAGCGTAGACTGTAAAAAATATGAATGCTTTCTGAAGAGCATTTCTGAAGCCCAAAGTGGGCGGAGCCGGCCGTCGCCATCTTGGCCGCGCGTCACTCCCGGATAAATCGAAAATGTGCAGCGAGGCGGATTAGCTGAGGTGACGTGACGCTAACGCTAGCAGACAAATGACTAACAGTGACATCAGTGGCAATCCACCTGTCACTCAAGTGGCCACGTCCTTAATTATGCACAACTTTAAGGCTTAATATCATTTAAACGGACGAGTTATAAAAACATTCACCCTCTCACAGTCGTCATGAAGGGCAACATTAGCTTTATAGACCAAAAACCACTTTTTGTACCAGGCCGTAAACATGTTTTATTCTGCTGTAAAGTTGGATGTTTTAACATGGGACTCTATGGGATTGACTCTCTTCTGCAGCCGGCCTCTAGTGGCCAGTCGAGGAACTGCAGTTTAAGTCACTTCAGTGTAGATTCAAGAGACAGACGGGAAGCTTCAGCTTGGTTTCAACACACTACTAACTAACTCAACCAGGTTTATTCCGGGTCAGACTGTAATGTGCCGAGACACTCTAATCGAACATGTTTCGAGTCATGGACTCTCCCTCAGTTCAGTGTAATGTGAGCAGAAATGCTCTGGCCTCAATGTCAACAAGAAGAGGATAATAGGGAGGGAGATGATGATGATGATGATGATGATGACGATGTCACTGATCAATAAGGACCAGGATAACTTGTTGTGCTGTTCTGTCTTACAATCCTCAGACCTTTTCCCAGTAAGAGCAGGATTGACTGGAGCAAAGGTTGGTTAGTGGTTTAAGACACTGTCCAGTTCCTCCTTATTCTCAATTTCTGAATGCAGTTGTGGAGTTTTCCCTCTGGTCCTGGAGATGGGAAGTGTTCAATCACAGCGTCTCTGAGAAAGTGCCTCTTCTCTGAGCGATAGAGGCTTCAGAGAGACTGAAGCACATCAACTCAGCATTCCCCTTTCCCTCGGGAAAACATTATACGATGAGGACGAGCTTCTCTGGCCAGCAGAAATGAGATGCTTGATGAATATGCAGATTTACAGAAATAAAGTCAATATATGGAGGGAAAAAATCCTTTTAACAGTTTAATTACTGTATGTTTGTTGCTGAAAACTCAGCTTTGCAATACAGGAATAAATAAAAATATATTCAAATCAAAATTTTTCAAATGTAATCATATTAGAAATGTATTTTCTCAAAATTATTTTAAATTGTAATCACATTTTACAATATTTTTACTGCATTTTGATCAAATAAATGCATTCGAACAGTACGTTGTATGTTAGTAGTAAATAAGTTGCATATTTTAATACAGTATTATTAGATGCATTTAAGATTATGGGAGAATATTTGACAATAAAATGCTATTTAATTAAACTGTTACTTCCCAGACAGCAACAGTGTCGACCCAGATCCGGCCCACATCTGGGCCGTGTGGAATCCACGTGTACAAGAAGTGGGCCGGATCTGGGCCGACACTATGTTGGTGTCTGGGTTGTATCATTGTGCTTATGTTGTATTTCTAACACAAACGACCGGTATAAAGATCTCAGCATGTAAGGCTGTTCGCATATAATGCATGAGTGTAATTGTTCCTCACACAGGAATAGCCAAGCCTGCAGTTTCCTTTCTTTAAGAAGCCACAAAAAAGAGAAAATCTTTTTATTAAGATTTCAAGCAAAACAGCTGCAGGTCATGGCTCTAGCAGGTGAAAAAACAGTAAATCAGTGCTCAAACAAAGACCTTATGGCAAACACGTCCTGAAGTCCCTGAGAGATGTCAGACGCTCCTCACACGACACTGTGTTTGATACTTGCTCTCATTACGTTTCATACGCCACACGACACACCAGCAACAGCTCACGGACAGCTCTTCATAAGCGGACCGCACACATTAATGACCGCTCACACCACACACTACACGTGGAAATAATCATTCTTGTGGAACGTTTGTCTCAAATGTCGCCTTTCTGATAACTTGAACAAACTAGAGTTGTTATCATGAACTGAAAGTCTTTAAAAATGATGTTAACTTCTGTTTATTGAAACAAAGCTGAAATAAAAATAAAATATAATCAATATTGGTGGACAACTTAAAACTAAACCAAATATTGAAATATTTCCTTGACAATAAACTGAAAGTTTAAGCTGAAGCGCTAAAATTATTATCTGGAAAGAAAAACTAAAACTGAAATAAAAATCCATTAAACCTAAATAATAATAAGAAAAGCACATAACAAAATGACTAATATAAGTTAAACTAAATAAATATTATTAAAACTATAATAAAACCTAAAATAGTTTTTAGGTTCTTTTTAAGTTGCATTGGTTTTATGTGAAGTGTTTAGTTGATGCCGTCATAATTCATATTCTGCGGATGTGTGTGTGTGTGTTATTGTGTCGTGTGTGTGATCTTCTCATCGAGCTTCATCACCTCAAACCTGTGCTGCTTAATCACTCTTATTATGCAAATGAGCAAATGTGGACCGACACAGGCATGATAGTCAACAGACAGACGGATACTAAATGGCCATGTTCTCAGTGTGTGTGTGTGTGTGTGTGATGCTTCAGAGCATCAGTAACCTTTGGGGAACATGAGGCATTCATTTTGTGGCTGTATGAGACAAGATCAGGAGCAATTAGGATATGTTTATTAAAATATGATTATTTCTTTATTTACTTGCTTACTTTCTTTCAATCACTAGTTTGTTGGTATCAGCTATCAGGCGCAGAACACCGGTAATGATGATAGCAGATGTGTTTGCATTGCATGTTCATTTTTAAAGTCTCTGTCAGTGTTAATTTTTAAAAAACTAAAAAAAGTTCTCATTTTAGTTTGATAGTTTTATTAATATCAGCTTTAAGTTAAATTTTTAGTCATTTCTTTATGGGCTTTTTTTATTTTATTAGTCTTTTTCGTTGCTATCGCTTGGTTTAATTCATTTTTATTTCAGTTTTAATCTTTTTTTCCAGTTAATAATTTTAGTGCTCCAGTTTAAACTTTTCTCATTTTTTTGCCATTTCTATTTTTTTTCCAAGTAATATTTATACTTTATTTTATTTCAGTTTTCAAATATTTTTTAGTTAACTATAACAACGCTGTGTTTTTATCATAGTTTTTGTATTTTGATAAAAAAATTTCAGTGCAAATATTCAAACAATTTACATATTATTTAAATGCATTAATATAACCTTGTTTAACACAATGATTACTATTACTATAATGCATTTATAATATATGTTTTAATGTTATAGTGATTCACTGTCCAAGTTTTAGGAGTGTAACGACTAGCACACAACTAAATTCAGTTTTACTTTGTTTATTTGCATCATTTTGTTGCATAATATTATGTTAAAGTTGTGTATATCTGAATAATCTCATGTGTATATAATGTTTTGGGTAAGTGTATTATTATTATCATTATCATTATGAATGATGATTCGCAGTGGTATTCAGGGTAAAATAACCCCTCAAGCCCTCACAGAACGGATTTAGTAAATGCCAGTGCTGAAGTATAAAACACAAAGGTTGGAAACTAAGGTAGCGTTCTGAATTTGCATGTTGACTTGCAGTTGTTTGTCCAGCTTCTCGATGCTGCGTTTGCCAAGTTCCAGTTCTACCAGCGCGATCCCTGTTATTATCCAATCACAACAGAGCAACTCACCACACCACCGGGGTAAACCAGATTACCACACCGTTACCATGGCGATAATGCATTCCGGCTAAATAGGTCTGACAGAGATGCTGCCGGTTCTCCATGCAATCACAGATGTGGGATCAGGACTCGGCGTTCTAGTGGTACCCTAACTCTTAACTCTAACCTTGATCACTCTTCTGTTCTGACCGGTTTCTGTATGAGAAACTAGATCACTAACTAGATCATTAGATCACTAAATTCGAGGCTTCTGGTCATTCCTAGGATATCCAGATCCACCAAAGGAGGCAGAGCATTTTCACATTTAGCTCCGAAGCTCTGGAATAGCCTTCCTGATATTGTTCGTTGCTCAGACTCGCTCTCACAGTTTAAAACTAGACTGAAGACGCATCTATTTAGCCAGGCATTCATATACATTTTTTATCTTACAGTTACTGTAAATTCGGCCTCTAGTTCATAAACGCCAGAGGAGAACTGGCCCCCGACTGAGCCTGGGTTCTCCCAAGGTGTGTTTTCCTCCATTGGGTCATCTGATGGTGTGCTAGGACACCTTTAGGTCACTGGATGGAGTTTTTCGGTTCCTTGCCACTGTTGCCTTTGGCTTGCTCAGTTGGGGATATTCAAATTAATTAACCAATCATACCATTGATCAGCTCTACCAAACTTGGATGTCTTTTTTTCCAGTAATAAACAAACATTGTTAAGTTGTTTTGATTGATACTGTGAAGCAGCTTTGATACAATCTGTATTGTGAAAAGCGCTATATAAATATATTTGACTTTGACTTTGACTTTCTTATTCGTCCCTTCATTCATACGGTGTACATCAGTGTAGTCCGGTGTGACATTTCATTAGAAAACAATTAAAGGGTTCGTTCACCCAAAAATGAGAATGATGTCATTAATGACTCTCCCTCATGTCGCTCCAAGCCCGTCAGACCTCCGTTCATCTTCGGGACACAGTTTAAGATATTTTAGATTTAGTCCGAGAGCTTTCTGTCCCTCCATTGTAAATGTGTGTACGGTATACTGTCCTTGTCCAGAAAGGAGATAAAGACATCATCAAAGTAGTCCATGTGACATCAGTGGGTTAGTTAGAGTGTGTTGAAGCAGCGAAAATACATTTTGCTCCAAAAATAACAAAAACTGCGCCTTTATTCAGCATTGTATTGTCTTCCGGTTCTGTTGTGGATCCGCGTTCAGTGACGCCGCTGACGTAAGACGCTGCTGACGTGTGTCTGGTGCGCCCGAGCTTCGGTTACAGTCTGAGGGAGACGCACGCTGGAAACAAAACAATCTTCAACATGTCTAAGGATTTCCACACAGAGGAAGACTTGCATTTTTTTGCCCAGCCATATTTATGTGTGTGCGAGTTGCTCTGTTGTGATGGGACAACAGAACCGGAAGACAATACAATGCTGAATAAAGTCGTAGTTTTTGTTATTTTTGGATCAAAACAGGGATGCACGATATAGGATTTTGGCCGATATTCGATATGCCGATATTTTCAAACTAATTTTGCCCGATACCGATATATTTGTAATTTTTTTTTAGTGCAAAAAAAGCTTATTAAAGCTTCTATTAAAGTTCTCAGTCAAGAGCAGTGAGTGATTTCCTCTGTGTTTTGTTGTTTTATTAACATTAACGGGATAGTTCTCCCAAAAATTTAAATTGTCATCATTTACTCTCTCAAGTTTCTTTCTTCTGTTGGAAATAAAAGTTATTTGGAAGAATGTGGCTAACCAAACAGTTGCTGTACTCCAGTGACTTCCATAGTATATTTAAGCACAAGAAAGAAATGAATACAGGTTTGGAACAACATTAGAGTGAGTAAATAATGACAGAATTTGTATTTCTGGGTGCAGCATCTCTTTAAGGACAAGCGGCAGCATATTATTACTGTCTCTTTAAGAACTGCACGCGACGCGTCTAATATACACGCATTTGACAGGCAGATTTTCTCTGTTTGCTTTCACTTTAGACATAACCAACTTTGTTTATGTAAACCTTGTGTGTATTTGACAGTATCAGCGCAATAAGACTTGAAAGATGAGTCCAGTATGCAGGGTTTTAGTTCCTGTGAGCGTCGGGTGTAACGCGCTCAGAAAAGCGGATGTTAGAACAGCGCATCAGCACGTGAATGACATGTTTACCTAGCAAGACTTTGACGCACATGCAAATAATGAACTTTTGTGAATTGCGGTGTCCCGTGAGTGTAACTCTACCTCTGCGTTTACATGTGATGTGAATGTACGTCGCGTTGTACAGTATATTGAGATGAAGGCGCCAGAATTGAACTGATAGAACGCACGATACTATGATTTTTCTTCAAAAGCAGATCGTGGAGACATTTTAATCGTCCACGATCAAAAACCGTGAGACGCACACCCCTAGTTGGAAGTTTAAGTTGCTGGCGCTCATGCTTCGTTCGCGGTCGTCACGTGCGCATAGGAAACACGCCACCCTATCGGCAAGGCTCATCGGCAGAAATATTCATATCGGCCGATGCCCATGATGGTCATTTTAAGCTTTTATCGGCCGATACCGATGTTGTCCCGATATCATCGTGCATCCCAGACCAAAATGTATTTTCGATACTTCAACACACTCTAACTAACCCACTGATGTCACATGGACTACTTTGATGATGTCTTTATTTCCTTTCTGGACAAGAACAGTATACCGTACACACATTTACAATGGAGGGACAGAAAGCTCTCGGACTAAATCTAAAATATCTTAAACTGTGTCCCGAAGATGAACGGAGGTCTGACGGGCTTGGAGCGACATGAGGGAGAGGCATTAATGACATCATTCTCATTTTTTGGGTGAACTAACCCTTTAATTGCATAATTTTAAAGCTGGCGAAGATGTCGAAGCCAGAAACATACGTTACACAAGTACGCAGATGCAAACGCATTGTATATCATTTTAACATGCTTTTTGCATTATTGTGGGGTCGGCAGACCTCAAGGGTTAAACACACTCTGTGCGGGTTAAACACACTCTGTGCTGGTTAAACACACTAAACACACTCTGTGCGGGTTAAACACACTCTGTGCTGGTTAAACACACTAAACACACTCTGTGCTGGTTAAACACACTCTGTGCGGGTTAAACACACTCTGTGTGGGTTAAACACACTCTGTGCGGGTTAAACACACTCTGTGCGGGTTAAACACACTCTGTGCGGGTTAAACACACTCTGTGCGGGTTAAACACACTCTGTGCTGGTTAAACACACTAAACACACTCTGTGCGGGTTAAACACACTCTGTGCTGGTTAAACACACTAAACACACTCTGTGCGGGTTAAACACACTCTGTGCTGGTTAAACACACTAAACACACTCTGTGCTGGTTAAACACACTCTGTGCGGGTTAAACACACTCTGTGTGGGTTAAACACACTCTGTGCGGGTTAAACACACTCTGTGCGGGTTAAACACACTCTGTGCGGGTTAAACACACTCTGTGCGGGTTAAACACACTCTGTGCTGGTTAAACACACTCTGTGCGGGTTAAACACACTCTGTGCTGGTTAAACACACTCTGTGCGGGTTAAACACACTCTGTGCGGGTTAAACACACTCTGTGCTGGTTAAACACACTCTGTGCGGGTTAAACACACTCTGTGCTGGTTAAACACACTCTGTGCGGGTTAAACACACTCTGTGCGGGTTAAACACACTCTGTGCGGGTTAAACACACTCTGTGCGGGTTAAACACACTCTGTGCGGGTTAAACACACTCTGTGCGGGTTAAACACACTCTGTGCGGGTTAAACACACTCTGTGCTGGTTAAACACACTAAACACACTCTGTGCTGGTTAAACACACTCTGTGCGGGTTAAACACACTCTGTGCTGGTTAAACACACTCTGTGCTGGTTAAACACACTCTGTGCTGGTTAAACACACTCTGTGCGGGTTAAACACACTCTGTGCGGGTTAAACACACTCTGTGCTGGTTAAACACACTCTGTGCGGGTTAAACACACTCTGTGCTGGTTAAACACACTCTGTGCTGGTTAAACACACTCTGTGCGGGTTAAACACACTCTGTGCTGGTTAAACACACTCTGTGCGGGTTAAACACACTCTGTGCTGGTTAAACACACTCTGTGCTGGTTAAACACACTCTGTGCTGGTTAAACACACTCTGTGCGGGTTAAACACACTCTGTGCTGGTTAAACACACTCTGTGCGGGTTAAACACACTCTGTGCTGGTTAAACACACTCTGTGCTGGTTAAACACACTCTGTGCGGGTTAAACACACTCTGTGCTGGTTAAACACACTCTGTGCTGGTTAAACACACTCTGTGCGGGTTAAACACACTCTGTGCTGGTTAAACACACTCTGTGCGGGTTAAACACACTAAACACACTCTGTGCTGGTTAAACACACTCTGTGCGGGTTAAACACACTCTGTGCTGGTTAAACACACTCTGTGCTGGTTAAACACACTCTGTGCGGGTTAAACACACTCTGTGCTGGTTAAACACACTCTGTGCTGGTTAAACACACTCTGTGCGGGTTAAACACACTCTGTGCTGGTTAAACACACTCTGTGCTGGTTAAACACACTCTGTGCGGGTTAAACACACTCTGTGCTGGTTAAACACACTCTGTGCGGGTTAAACACACTATGTGCTGGTTAAACACACTCTGTGCTGGTTAAACACACTCTGTGCTGGTTAAACACACTATGTGCGGGTTAAACACACTCTGTGCGGGTTAAACACACTCTGTGCGGGTTAAACACACTCTCTGTGCGGGTTAAACACACTCTGTGCGGGTTAAACACACTCTGTGCGGGTTAAACACACAGTGCAGACCAGACAAGCACAGACCATACCAGACCAGACCAGACCAGCACAGACCAGACCAGCGCAGACCAGACCAGCACAGACCAGACCAGCACAGACCAGCACAGACCAGACCAGCGCAGACCAGACCAGCACAGACCAGACCAGCACAGACCAGACCAGCACAGACCAGCACAGACCAGCACAGACCAGCACAGACCAGCACAGACCAGACCAGCACAGACCAGCACAGACCAGACCAGACCAGCACAGACCAGCACAGACCAGACCAGCGCAGACCAGCACAGACCAGACCAGCGCAGACCAGCACAGACCAGCACAGACCAGCACAGACCAGACCAGCGCAGACCAGACCAGCGCAGACCAGACCAGCACAGACCAGACCAGCACAGACCAGACCAGCGCAGACCAGCACAGACCAGACCAGCACAGACCAGCGCAGACCAGCACAGACCAGACCAGCGCAGACCAGCGCAGACCAGCACAGACCAGACCAGCGCAGACCAGAACAGCACAGACCAGACCAGCGCAGACCAGCGCAGACCAGCACAGACCAGCACAGACCAGACCAGACCAGACCAGCACAGACCAGACCAGAGCAGACCAGACCAGCGCAGACCAGACCAGCACAGACCAGACCAGAGCAGACCAGACCAGACCAGACCAGACCAGCACAGACCACACCAGAGCAGACCAGCACAGACCACACCAGAGCAGACCAGCACAGACCAGCACAGACCAGACCAGAGCAGACCAGACCAGCGCAGACCAGACCAGAGCAGACCAGCACAGACCAGCACAGACCAGACCAGAGCAGACCAGACCAGCGCAGACCAGACCAGAGCAGACCAGACCAGACCAGACCAGCACAGACCAGACCAGACCAGACCAGCACAGACCAGCACAGACCAGCACAGACCAGACCAGCGCAGACCAGACCAGACCAGCACAGGCCAGACCAGACCAGAGCAGACCAGCACAGACCAGACCAGCGCAGACCAGAGCAGACCAGCACAGACCAGCGCAGACCAGACCAGCACAGACCAGACCAGACCAGACCAGCGCAGACCACACCAGAGCAGACCAGCACAGACCAGCACAGACCATACCAGAGCAGACCAGACCAGCGCAGACCAGACTAGAGCAGACCAGACCAGACCAGACCAGCACAGACCAGACCAGCGCAGACCAGACCAGCGCAGACCACACCAGAGCAGACCAGCACAGACCAGCGCAGACCAGACCAGAGCAGACCAGCACAGACCAGACCAGCGCAGACCAGACCAGACCAGCACTGACCAGACCAGACCAGAGCAGACCAGACCAGCACAGACCAGCACAGACCAGCGCGGACCAGCACAGACCAGACCAGCGCAGACCAGACCAGAGCAGACTAGCACAGACCAGCACAGACCAGCGCAGACCAGACCAGCACAGACCAGACCAGCACAGACCAGACCAGCGCAGACCAGACCAGCGCAGACCAGACCAGCACAGACCAGACCAGCGCAGACCAGACCAGCGCAGATCAGCGCAGATCAGCGCAGACCAGACCAGCGCAGACCAGACCAGCACAGACCAGCACAGACCAGACCAGCGCAGACCAGACCAGCGCAGACCAGACCAGCACAGACCAGCACAGACCAGACCAGCGCAGACCAGACCAGCGCAGACCAGACCAGCGCAGACCAGACCAGCACAGACCAGCGCAGACCAGACCAGCGCAGACCAGACCAGACCAGCACAGACCAGACCAGCGCAGACCAGACCAGCACAGACCAGACCAGCACAGACCAGACCAGCACAGACCAGCGCAGACCAGACCAGCGCAGACCAGACCAGCACAGACCAGACCAGAGCAGACCAGACCAGACCAGCACAGACCAGACCAGACCAGCACAGACCAGACCAGCACAGACCAGACCAGACCAGCACAGACCAGATCAGACCAGCACAGACCAGACCAGCACAGCACAGCACAGCACAGCACAGACCAGCGCAGAACAGCACAGACCAGACCAGCACAGACCAGACCAGCACAGACCAGACCAGCACAGCACAGACCAGCACAGACCAGCGCAGACCAGACCAGCACAGACCAGACCAGTGCAGACCAGCACAGACCAGTACAGCGCAGACCAGACCAGCACAGACCAGCGCAGACCAGACCAGCACAGACCAGACCAGCGCAGACCAGACCAGACCAGCACAGACCAGCGCAGACCAGACCAGCGCAGACCAGACCGGCACAGACCAGACCAGAGCAGACCAGACCAGACCAGCACAGACCAGCACAGACCAGCGCAGACCAGACCAGACCAGCACAGACCAGACCAGCACAGACCAGCGCAGACCAGACCAGCGCAGACCAGACCGGCACAGACCAGACCAGACCAGCACAGACCAGCACAGACCAGACCAGACCAGCACAGACCAGACCAGCACAGACCAGCGCAGACCAGACCAGCGCAGACCAGACCAGCACAGACCAGACCAGAGCAGACCAGACCAGCACAGACCAGCACAGACCAGACCAGCACAGACCAGACCAGCACAGACCAGACCAGCACAGACCAGACCAGACCAGCACAGACCAGACCAGCACAGACCAGACCAGCACAGACCAGACCAGACCAGCACAGACCAGACCAGCACAGACCAGCACAGCACAGCACAGCACAGCACAGCACAGACCAGCGCAGACCAGCGCAGACCAGCACAGACCAGACCAGCACAGCACAGACCAGCACAGACCAGACCAGCACAGCACAGACCAGCGCAGACCAGACCAGCGCAGACCAGACCAGGCCAGCGCTGTGGAGTGAGTTAATGAACACACTGTTTTTATTTCTGGCACTTTTCCACTAACGTCGAGCTCATTATTATAATTGCCTCTTTCTACCTCACAATAAAAACAAAAATAAAATAAATAAAAAGATAAATGCAATCGCTTTGCATCTTATAATTGCAACCTCATTTTTCATAATTACAATCTGTTTCTCATAACTGTGGCTTTTTCTGAATGACCTTTTGTTACACTAAGACAGAACGAGGTCTTCATACGTGACGGTTCTGTTCTATTTTCATGCTTTTAGCACTGATGGAAAACAAGCAGTAAAAATAATTCTGTTGAAAGTAAATGTTCAAGTGCATGTCATGATTTAGTGTGTGTTCCCGTCTGTCTGTTTAGCAGCTCCCCGTTAGTTTAATGTGTATTAGTCTCTCAGTCCTGGCGTTTTAGCTTCTCTGCCTCTGTATTTAAGCTGTGTCTAGTTTCAGTCTTCTTCAAGTTGTTTGTTGGTTGTTGTGTTCCTGAGTCCGAGTTTATATTTGTGTAGTTTTATTTAATAAAAGAACTTGGATCTGCGTCCTCCTCGGCTTCAACCAACCGTGACAGACATATTCTTTTGATTACGGTTAGTTATTTATGAAAGTTATTTATTAAACAAATTAAGAAAAGCATTGTAAAATATCCAGTTACAGTGTTATTTTGGTTTTATTAAAGTTTTATGAATATTTTGAATTAGCTTTTGTTTTTATTTTTTTAGCTTCCATGTTAATTGTAGCATTTTTTTTTTTATAATTTTATGTGCTTTTCATTTTATTCTTTTTTTTTTTTTTTTTTTTGAAATCTTTATTTCAGTTTTTGTTTTTAGTGCTTTAACTCTTTTCAGTTTATTGCCAAGGCAACATTTAGAATTTTTTAGTTTAAGTTTTTCATCTAATATTTATATTGCATTTTATTTCAGCTCTATTTCAACTAACAGTAATGTTTTTAATAGTTTTAGGTTTGGTTTCATCTTCAGTTAACGGTAACACTTTACAATAAAGTTCATTAGTTGATGTATTAACTAACATGAACTAACAATGAGCAATACATTTGTTACAGTATTTATTCATCTTTGTTAATGTTAGTTAATAACAATGCAGCTGTTCATTGTTAGTTCATGTTAGTTCACAGTGCATTAACTAATGTTAACAAATACAACCTTCAATTTTAATAACATATTAGTAAATGTTGAAATAATAATAACTGAGTTTAATAAATGCTGAAGAAGTATTGTTCAATTTTAGTTCATGTTAACTAATGAACCTTATTGTAAAGTGTCACCACAATAATAACCCTGGACAAGTGTGTATCAGAATGAACAGACCCAGTCAACACTTACACACCTGTAGTGTAACACAACACACACAGACTTTCCAGAGACTCATCAGAGCCACGAGTGTGTGACGAGTGTGTGACGCTGAGCCAAATTGATGCTTGTTCCCTAAGAACATTAAAAAGCATAAATCTAAGTGTGTCTGGTAAAAATGAATATGTGATTAACAGCCTGAAAACCTGCTAAAAATCTTCCTAAAATGGCGTTCGCATTGTGTAAAACACACTCAATCAAAAGCGATTCATTGCTTTAAAACATACAGTTGGTACAGCAATTAATTTGAGATGATTGTTCATGGAGAACAAAAGGAAAACCAATTTATTTTTGATTTACAAGTCATATTGATTTCAGGCCTGCATGAGCAACCCGCCTCAATATGATGTCAGAACGCTTCGAAATTAATGATCCTCTCTGGGATTCGACACATTCGGTTCCTTTCATGGTGAACGCAGCGCTGGCCATTTGACATGAAAGCACCATAGAGTTAGTGTAAAGACAAAGGCGATGCTCTCATGACGCAGAACACACACCTGATGTATTACCTTACAGGAGTCCGGGTTTAATTACAGACTTTATAGACTCGCAGTAAACGTAATGGAGGGGATGGAGCCGATTATTACATTATTATGCAGAGATTATCTGCAAAGATTCAAAGATATGCACTAAAGGGGAAATCATCAGTGACTACGTTTACATGCAACCAATAACCCGTTCAAAACCGGGATATTAGCAATAACCCGGTCGCGCACGGCCATGTAAACACCTGCAAAAACCCGAATATGCTTATATCCTGGATTTTAAAAACCAGGATATGATACCTGGGGTACCCCTTTTCTAACCCGAATTTTTGGTCATGTAAACGCGCATCGGCATATCCCCATAGTGATGTGTGTTCTGCGCATGTTCTATTCGCAAGGAATCTTGGTCTTTTGAGTAGAGGAACTTCTCGGCGCATACAAAACCCCGCGTGCAGTATACTGGAAGTAAACATGGCGAGACGCAGCACAGCATACTTTTGGAGCGAGGTCAGTAACGTTACCAGCACCAAAGCGCAAACAAAGGCGATCGCTATCTGCCCCGAACTATTCATTATCCGCGTGCTGCTACTATTGTTGTTGTCTTTGGATACAGGAAGAAGAATCGGAAATGACGCATAGTGCGTCTTAAGGTTGTCCGTACGTGCAGACGCTAACCGTGCGTCGCGTTTACATCGGGATATTGCAATTCCATGTATACAGGAGAAACTCTCTCTGCTCACACATGTAAACGGGTTATTCCTAATGTTTCAGAAACCCGAATAGTGACCTTAACCTCACCATAACCCGAAAATTGGCTGCATGTAAACGTAGTCATTGTGTCACGGGTGACAAAAACGCTTAGCAAGCGGAACCCTCTTGATGAGTCACGAGTTTCCCGAGGGAATGATTTGTGTGCGACTGAGAAAATTAATAATATCTTCTCTGAGAAAATGAATAATATCAGAAAGGTGATCAGCACATCATTGAGCCGCACTGGGGTCAGACAGATCAGACCACAACCTGAGAAAGTAGTTACTATGTCTGATTTCAAAGAAATTGATGGCAAAATTTTGGAAGAAACCGTGCAGCACCTTAAAACATCAACCTGCGCCCTTGACGCACTTCCCACATCTTTCTTCAAAAGTGTGTTAAACAGATTAGAAGCGGATTTCCTAGAAGTGGTAAATGCCTCACTTCTCTCTGGGAGTTTTCCAAACTCCCTGAAAACTGCAGTTGTCAAGCCCCTCCTGAAAAAGAGCAATCTGGATAAGACCATCTTAGCAACTACAGACCGATATCAAATCTTCCTTTCATAGGCAAGATCATTGAAAAAGTTGTCTTCAATCAGCTGAACAAATTCTTAAGCTCGAATGGATACTTTGACAATTTTCAATCTGGTTTCCGATCGCATCACAGCACAGAGACAGCTCTCATAAAGATAATAAACGATATTCGCTTAAATACTGATACAGGCAAATTATCAGTGCTGGTCCTACTCGACCTCAGTGCTGCATTTGACACTATTGATCACGACATACTTCTTGACAGGCTGGAAAACTGGGTGGGGCTTTCTGGGATAGTCCTAAAATGGTTCAGGTCATACTTAGAAGGGAGAGGTTATTATGTGAGTATAGGAGACCATAAGTCTGAGTGGACATCCATGACATGCGGAGTCCCTCAAGGCTCAATTCTTGCCCCACTCCTGTTCAACCTGTATATGCTCCCAATGAGCCAAATAATGAGAAAGAACAAAATTGCTTACCACAGCTATGCAGACGACACACAGCTCTACTTAGCCCTATCGCCTAACGACTACAGCCCCATTGACTCCCTGTGCCAATGCATTGATGAAGTAAACAGTTGGATGTGCCAAAACTTTCTTCAGTTAAACAAAGACAAAACTGAAGTCATTGCGTTTGGAAACAAAGATGAAGTTCCCAAGGTGAATGCATACCTTGACGCTAGGGGTCTAACAACTAAAAATCAAGTCAGGAATCTTGGTGTGTCTCTAGAGTCAGACCTTAGTTTCAGTAGTCATGTCAAAGCAATAACTAAATCAGCATACTATCATCTGAACAATATTGCAAGAATTAGATGCTTTGTTTCCAATCAAGACTTAGAGAAACTTGTGCATGCTTTTATCACCAGCAGGGTGGATTATTGTAATGGACTCCTCACTGGCCTTCCTAAAAAGACCATAAGACAGTTGCAGCTCATACAGAACGCTGCTGCCAGGATCCTGAGCAAGACCAGAGAATATGAACATATCACACCAGTCCTCAGGTCTTTATACTGGCTCCCAGTTACATTTAGGATTGATTTTAAAGTATTATTACTGGTATATAAATCATTCAATGGGTTAGGACCTCAATATATTGCAGATATGCTCACTGAATATAAAGCTAACAGATCACTCAGATCATTAGGATCACATCAGCTAGAAATACCAAGGATTCACTCTAAGCATGGAGAGTCTGCTTTTAGCTATTATGCCAGCCGCAGCTGGAACCAGCTTCCAGAGGAGATCAGATGTGCTCCTACAGTAGTTACATTCAAATCCAGACTCAAAACACATCTGTTTAGCTATGCATTTACTGAATGAGCACTGTGCCACTGTTCGTCCGACTGTTTGCACTGTACTTTATTTTATTTTGTATTCTAAACTGTTTTAATTATTCTTATTTGTTTTGATTATTTTAATTTCTTTATTCTAAACTGTTTTAATTATGGTTATTTCTTTTTATTTATTTTTTTTATTTCTTCTATGTAAAGCACTTTGAATTACCATTGTGTATGAAATGTGCTGTATAAATAAACTTACCTTGCCTTGCCTTGCGACACATCCCACTCCGGTTCCGGGTGTGGCAGAAACATTGTCCGGCCTGATTAGCGCTAATGCACTGCAGGTGCGAGAGAGAGATGAGCGGCGCTCACACAGGCTTCCTGCTTCACAAGCCAACGATAAAAGGGCTATTCAGAGAGGTTTCGGCGTTGTTCTGGTTTTCTCTGAGCCTTTTTGGGCACAAGCTTGCTCGGGGAAGTGGTCTGGGTGTGGAAGCCGCCCATTGAAGTCTGCTGGATCAGAGTTCGTCTCTGGGAATTTGCTGGACTGATTTATCGATTGAATCTGCGCTGTGAAGGGAGAGAGAAAGATAAGTAAATTGATTTCATCTGACGAACATTCGAAAAGCTCGAAGAGGATGCAGTGAATGCAAATCTGACTGTTTGAGAAGCTATGTGTTTCGGAGTGTGCTGAGGAGGAACTGAGGATTAAATATCCCCCACGGGAGTGTAACGAATGGATTGAGGCCTCTGATCAGCCCTATCGTGTGAGTGAATTGCAGTGCTTCAACCTTATATATATATATATATATATATATATACATTGATTCATGGCTGTGGATTTGAAGTGAACACGAGTGTGGTGTGCTTTTGCTGAGAAGTGGCCCTAACCCCTGCTTACACGTTTGTGAAAAGTTATTATATCTGCTCTCCATCAGAAGCCCAGAGTGATACAGCTGAGCTGGAAAGTATCCTGTACTGAGAAGAATCCTTACCTTCCTACTTACCGTCCGAGTCCTGAAGTGAGCCGTATCATTGGTGAAGTCGCCGTCAGAGCGAAACTGTGACATTCGATCAGTACTACGTACTCGTAGCCGAAGAAGACCTAGAGGACACTGAAGTCTATCACGTTTGTGCTCATTGATATATTGTGTTCAATAACGATTGTTATTGCTTTGAACTTATCTCTGGTCTGCGTTGTCCATCTGTCGCAGATCCGTGGTGTCGGCTCCTCACGGTGGTGTTTAAGTCAGGGGTGGCTGGTCATCCGAGTCCGCCCCGGCCCACACCGGTGACAATTGTATTGAGACTTGTTGCTGAATCAAAAACACCCAGAGTAGTAATGCCTGCGGGTGTTTGTGAAATAATTAATACATTAAAAACAGTGACATATTATTCCAGTGTAAATCAGCTGTTTTCTATGTGAATATACAGTAAAGTGTAATTTATTCCTGTGATCAAAGCTGAATGTTCAGCATCATTACTCCAGTCTTCAGTGTCACATGATCCTTCAGAAATCACTCTAATATGAGGATCTGATGCTCAAGAAACATTTATGATTATTATCAGTGTTGAACACAGTTCTGCTGCTTCATGAATTTACAGATATTTAAAATGTTAAGATTTCTATTTCAAATAAATGCTGTTCTTTTGAACAGACACATCATGATTTCCACAACGATATTAAGCAGCAGAAATGTTCAACATTGATAATAAGAGGTATTATTAATAATTGAGCATCGATAATAATTAATAATAATAATTCAGCATCAGATCATCATATTAGAGTGATTTCTGAAGGATCATGTTACACTGAAGACTGGAGTAATGATGCTGAAAATTCAGCTTTGATCACAGGAATAAATTACACTTTACTGTATATTCACATAGAAAATAGTAAAAATATTTCACTATTTGTGATCAAATAAATGCAAATGAGCAGAAGCGACTAAAAAAGCATTAGGAGTTCAAAAAACATGTAAAAAGCTTCCCGACCCCAAACTTGTATCCAGATGTGTGTGTTAGCTTGTAGTGCTGCGGACGGTTAGTTGTGTTTACTCAGAGTTTCTCCTCAACGCTGGGTCACTCGCTCACGAGTCATTACAACAAAGCTGTTGTCAGGATCGGCTGCATGTGCGCTGACCCGTTACACATCTGTGCTTACGTGAGCAATTTCTACTCTTCTGTAAAACTACAGACGAAATGCTCATGAATACAACGAGATTTGTACCTTTTCTCCGTGTGAGAGGCGCTTGTGTTAAACATGGCGCTCGAGTGTTGTGTTCTCTGATGGACTTGCTGTAGCAGATGAAGATGTTTTAAATGGCTTTTAGTGCATCATTATGCTTTTCTTTTTTTGTTGTTGCCTAGTTTATTTTCAAGCAATAATCATAAAATATTAATTCTTACAGGTTATGAGTCATGGGTTATAAAACCACACACAAAAACACTTCTGCATTTACAGCTAAAAGTATTAATGACGAGTGGACGGTAACATGTGACTGTCACAGTTGTGGTGCGGGTTGAAGAAGAGTCTGAGGCAAGAAGGCTCCAATGCAAAGATTTACTTCATAAGAAACTCAAAACATGTACAGGCAAGCAAACGGGCAGACAAAACTCACCCTAATACAACTATACATAGACGACGACCGACAAAGACTGAATGAACAGAAGCAAACTAAATACAAGCATGAATCAAACATAACAAGGTGAAAAGAGGTGACACTGATGATGATAACGAGGGACAGGTGGATAATGAGGGAGTGAGTTCAGGTGTGGAAACGAGGAGGATTCTGGGAAGTGTAGTGCAGACACAAAGACAGACTGGTGCAGACGAGGACTGTGACAGTGACACTTTACAATAAGGTATTAGTTAACATTAGTTACTGTATTAACTAACATGAACTAACCATGAGCAAAACATTTGTTACAGTTTTATTAATCTTTGTTAATGTTAGTTAATACAAATACAGCTGTTAGTTGTTTTAATAAAGTATTAGATGTTGAAAATAATATTAACTAAGATTAATAAATGCTGAAGTATTGTTCATTCTTAGTTAATGTTAACAAATAAACCTAATTGTAAAGTGTTACCAAAATAAGATGTTTTATAATAGAAAAATGATGCAATATATCATGTTTTAGAGATGAAGATGTTATGATCAGTGACGGATGAAGAAATAATGAGTTCTGGATGTTAAACAGTGTGATACATGGATTTTACTTGGACCTAAAGCATATTTTGGTCTGTAATTCATGGCTTTCAATAGAAATTAGTGGGATTTTGCCATAGAAATCTTTAAAGGCCGTTTTCTCAAAATGAATTTTTCCTCACACTCCGAGTGATGATGTTCCACGTCTGTAGCTCCTACACACACACACCAAACCGGACACTCGTATTCCTAACTATATTGTGAAGGTTTGTCCAGAGGGATTTGTTGATATATCATTTATGGCCGGAATTATATGACATTTTATGCCTAAAATAGGGCGGAAATCTTTTTTTAAGGCTATTGGCAGAATTTTCTGATTTACAGGGTAACTAAAGGAGATATTCATAATCCCCTCTGGTAATGTCTTTTCATTGAATATATCAACAAAATGCAAAAATAATTTTGAACCTTGTTTTTTTTTTTAAATGGTCAGATTTGTCACTTCAAAATATATACAAATTAGTGCATATTTAATTAGATATAGCCAGATTAGCATATTTACACATATAATTACAGAACACTTGCAATAGATTTTTTTTTCTCCTATTCATGTGAGTAATCAACTGGTAAAGTTTCATGGTGATATCTGCAAGTTAAAACTTTTACCCTATTCACCTGCAGTGTCTCGCCTTAATATGAACACGGATGTAGTGATCATTGCTTATGTCCCAGATGGGCTTATAATAGGATGCATGTTTTGGGACATTCTTCACCTAGTGTCGGACACACGGCTCTCAGGGTCCTCGCTGGAAACACTTGTCTTGGTTAAGTGGCCGGCATTATCCACTAGACACATGATGATGTTAAGGCTGGAGGCCTGAGGACATTTATCCTGCCCTGGGGAGGCCGTGTCAACACTCGCTTCGGCCCTTCTTCATTAAACAGATGCTGGATCGTGACAGCTACGGCTTCAGCCATCGGGTTCATCTGTGGGAAACCTGTTCCTGCTTTATCTTTACACCCGCTGTACCTGCTAAAGCCAAGCAAGGCAAGTTGCGCTGGTCTTCTCCTCTATTGTGTCGTATATCAAGTGAAACGCTTCAGGAACAAGAACACATGTGGGCGGGGCTTGATTGTGTATGTGGGGAACTGATTGGATGGTTGTGGTTTGCTATTGGCTGATCTCCTGTGAGTGACAGGTTATAGCCCCGCCCTCGTCATCAGAGAAGAGAAGAGATGCTGCAAGAGGAACTGATTCTCATTCAACATTATTAACACTATAATGATGATGTGCACCGATGAATCATTTACAATAAACACTGCAATATTCCATAAAAAAAAATAATTGTCAATTTTGATTTCATTGTTTAAAGGAACCTCAGAGATTCCAAGTGAAGTTCTGCACATTACACTATAAGGACGAGTAAAAACAGACTCAGGTCTGTACTTTTAGTTCTGCTCATCGACTCAGTTTCTGCTGAGTATGCATATGGAGGCTGATATGAAATAATTAAAGTTAACTTACAGTAAAATGTGTTTGCATTCCCATTACAGCCCCTATATTCTGCCAGTATGCATGAGTTACTCACGGTTTGTGGAGCATTACTGACCATATAAGACTGTTAAAATGAAACACTTGGCCCTTATTACACAACCTAACTCTAAATGAATCAAAATGGGTTGCAATGAGATAATATATGCATAATATGCATGCACAATAATACATGCCTGGATCCATACAACATAAGGAAACCATTCCTTCAAATGAATGAAAAGGGAAAAAATTACATAAAACAGATCTAAAACAGATCTTGAACGGGTTTGGATACTTGAAATTAATTGTGTGTGTGTGTGTGTGTGTGAATATATATATATACAAAGCTAATCTGGATTCTTGTGCTGGGATTGTAAATTCTCTCAACATTTGAAGTCGGCCTCACTCAAGTTATCCTTTTAAATATGAAGTTTATGCTTGACATCATCTCCAGATCAATTCACTCTCATGAAGAATCAATATGGCGACTTAAAATAAAATCCAGAGAATTCCGGATATTAATATTAAATGAATATGAAGTCAAAGTCTTATATCATGAAAAAAATAAGAGAGCAAAATGCTTGAACCCTATGAGTACTCTTTTCTAGCATCTCTAGCATTCTTCCATCTTACATCAAAAATCTAAATTATGACATATGCAATCAATGCCAAATGTCGAACAGTTAGTTTAAAAGATTATGTTGTACGTCACACGCATCACACACATGACCAGCGTCGGCCAATAGTGAGCCTGCATCTGATGTTCAACACAGAAGCGCTGCGCTCTTACACTACGTCAACTCACTCGAGGCCCACTGTGTGTGTGTGTGTGTGT
>CM060614.1:32225421-32350421 GCA_030578255.1 Tiaroga cobitis | reverse complement strand
TGAGAGTGAGTGAGTGTGTGAGTGAGAGTGTGAGTGAGTGAGTGTGTGAGTGTGTGAGTGAGAGTGTGAGTGAGTGAGTGTGTGAGTGTGTGAGTGAGAGTGTGAGTGAGTGAGTGAGTGAGTGTGTGAGTGAGAGTGTGAGTGAGTGAGTGAGTGAGTGAGTGAGTGAGTGAGTGAGTGAGTGAGTGAGTGAGTGTGTGAGTGAGAGTGTGAGTGAGTGAGTGAGAGTGAGTGAGAGTGAGTGAGTGTGTGAGTGAGAGTGTGAGTGAGTGAGTGAGTGTGTGAGTGAGTGAGTGAGTGAGTGTGAGTGAGTGAGTGAGTGTGAGTGAGTGAGAGTGAGTGAGAGTGAGTGAGTGTGTGAGTGAGAGTGAGTGAGTGAGTGAGTGAGTGAGTGAGTGAGTGTGAGTGAGTGAGTGAGTGTGAGTGAGTGAGTGAGTGTGTGAGTGAGAGTGTGAGTGAGTGAGTGAGAGTGAGTGAGTGAAAGAGTGTGTGTGAGTGAGTGAGTGAGTGAGTGAGTGAGTGTGTGAGTGAGTGAGTGAGTGAGTGAGAGTGAGTGTGTGTGAATGAGTGTGTGTGTGAATGAGTGAGTGAGTGTGTGAGTGAGTGAGTGAGTGAGTGTGTGAGTGTGTGAGTGTGTGAGTGTGTGAGTGAGTGAGTGTGTGAGTGAGAGTGAGTGTGTGAGTGAGTGTGTGAGTGAGAGTGAGTGAGTGAGTGTGTGAGTGAGAGTGAGTGTGTGAGTGCGTGAGTGTGTGAGTGTGTGAGTGTGTGTGTGAGTGAGAGTGAGTGAGTGAGTGAGTGAGTGAGTGAGTGAGTGTGAGTGAGTGAGTGAGTGTGAGTGAGTGAGTGAGTGTGTGAGTGAGAGTGTGAGTGAGTGAGTGAGAGTGAGTGAGTGAAAGAGTGTGTGTGAGTGAGTGAGTGAGTGAGTGAGTGAGTGTGTGAGTGAGTGAGTGAGTGAGAGTGAGTGTGTGTGAATGAGTGTGTGTGTGAATGAGTGAGTGAGTGTGTGAGTGAGTGAGTGTGTGAGTGTGTGAGTGTGTGAGTGTGTGAGTGAGTGAGTGTGTGAGTGAGAGTGAGTGTGTGAGTGAGTGTGTGAGTGAGAGTGAGTGAGTGAGTGTGTGAGTGAGAGTGAGTGTGTGAGTGAGTGTGTGAGTGAGTGTGTGAGTGAGTGTGTGAGTGAGAGTGAGTGCGTGAGTGTGTGAGTGCGTGAGTGTGTGAGTGTGTGAGTGTGTGAGTGAGTGTGTGAGTGAGTGTGTGAGTGTGTGAGTGCGTGAGTGTGTGAGTGTGTGAGTGTGTGAGTGCGTGAGTGTGTGAGTGTGTGAGTGTGTGAGTGAGTGAGTGTGTGAGTGAGAGTGAGTGTGTGAGTGAGTGAGTGTGTGAGTGAGAGTGAGTGTGTGAGTGAGTGAGTGTGTGAGTGAGAGTGAGTGTGTGAGTGTGTGAGTGTGTGAGTGTGTGAGTGAGTGAGTGTGTGAGTGAGAGTGAGTGAGTGAGTGAGTGAGTGTGTGAGTGAGAGTGAGTGTGTGAGTGAGTGTGTGAGTGAGAGTGAGTGTGAGTGAGTGCAAACCTGCATTCACATCTCCGGTGAAAATGATTTCTTTCGCTGTTAAATATTCATCAGCAGGGCATTACGGTTTAGGACAACACTGGGTGCAGGGGAACTTCTTGGTACACTTGTGAAAATATAAATTCTAGAAATTTACAACTGGGCAATGCAATGACACATGCAGGATAGAACACAGTAAAATATCAATCTTGGATATTTTACGAGTCAATATTGTCATCGTTCAAATGGTAAAATCTGAACCCAGCCCTTCAGGAGCTTACGAAACAAAAAGGTCATACAGAGTAAATAATATTCCTTGAAGTTCACATATTATCTGCAATGCCCAGTTTATACAGACAAGGTACAGAGTCGGTCTGTGCTGAAACGGGAATGCATTAAGTGCAACTGGAAGCAAAATACAACGGCAAGCTCCGAATGACGCGCGGATGGGGAAAGTTTCGCATTAGTCAGAGTGTGTTTGTGTTCATAAATGTGTTTTAAGTGCTGTGGAGAAACGCACGCTGTCCTCAGTATGTTTGTCTGCCTCGCTCAGCAAGTTTCTGCACATTTTTTTTATGCATAATCTCCAACGGCTGGACATCATACATCAAGTAAACCCTTTTGTGTTTGGTACAAATATTTGCACAAGTCTTCCAACAGAGAATGGATATGCATGGCTTCCCAAAAGTATTCGGTGGATCCGATATCTGTCATTTGGCACTGCAATATTTCTGCTTATTCCTACACAACTCACCACTGAAATCCTTATTTAATCATTTTAATTTTAGTCAGGCTTTAAGGGGACAGTTCACCTCAAATTCGGTCATCATTATGTATTTCCAGACTTTCTTCACCGGGACACAAAAATAGATATTTTGAAGAATTAGAATCGCTTCAATTTGATTCCAATTTCAATGTAATAATTTTGTGACTTCTGATTCTGTATTTTGTACAGGAGAGGTATTCAACCTGATTCAAACCAGTAACACGTCATATAGAGATATTCATTTACAGAAACAGCTCAGGTTTGGACATCAAACCACTTTTTTTTCACTTAAAAATCATTGAGTCAATTGTTTGTGATTACAGTAAGACTATACTGGTCGTGCTGTATGTATGTTGTTGTGTGTGCGTGTGTGTGTGAGTGAGTGAGTGAGTGTGAGTGAGTGAGTGAGTGAGTGAGTGAGTGAGTGAGTGAGTGAGTGAGTGTGAGTGAGTGAGTGAGTGAGTGTGAGTGAGTGAGTGAGTGTGAGTGAGTGAGTGTGAGTGAGTGAGTGTGAGTGAGTGAGTGAGTGAGTGAGTGAGTGAGTGAGTGAGTGAGTGAGTGTGTGTGTGAGTGAGTGAGTGAGTGAGTGAGTGAGTGTGTGAGTGAGTGAGTGAGTGAGTGTGTGAGTGAGTGAGTGAGTGAGTGAGTGAGTGAGTGAGTGAGTGAGTGAGTGAGTGTGAGTGAGTGAGTGAGTGAGTGAGTGAGTGAGTGAGTGAGTGTGAGTGAGTGAGTGAGTGTGAGGTGAGTGTGAGTGAGTGAGAGTGAGTGAGTGAGTGTGAGGTGAGTGTGAGTGAGTGAGTGAGAGTGAGTGAGTGAGTGAGTGAGTGAGTGAGTGAGTGTGAGTGAGTGAGTGAGTGAGTGAGTGAGTGAGTGAGTGTGAGTGAGTGAGTGAGTGAGTGAGTGAGTGAGTGAGTGAGTGAGTGAGAGTGAGTGTGAGTGAGTGAGAGAGAGTGAGTGAGAGAGAGTGAGTGAGTGTGAGTGAGAGAGAGTGAGTGAGAGAGAGTGAGTGAGTGAGTGAGTGAGTGAGTGTGAGTGAGAGAGAGTGAGAGTGAGTGAGTGAGTGAGTGAGTGAGTGAGTGAGTGAGTGAGTGAGTGAGTGTGCAATGCAATGACACATGCAGGATAGAACACAGTAAAATATCAATCTTGGATATTTTACGAGTCAATATTGTCATCGTTCAAATGGTAAAATCTGAACCCAGCCCTTCAGGAGCTTACGAAACAAAAAGGTCATACAGAGTAAATAATATTCCTTGAAGTTCACATATTATCTGCAATGCCCAGTTTATACAGACAAGGTACAGAGTCGGTCTGTGCTGAAACGGGAATGCATTAAGTGCAACTGGAAGCAAAATGCCTCTTCTTTTGAAAAACAGATCGAATTATAATATCTCGGACTGTGTATGACCTCTTGGAGCTGCTTTCAGGAGAAGAGAACTGGAGGATCCGGAAAGAAGAGGGTGCTTATATATCCATATACCTCTCAGTCTCTCACAAAAACAATTTCCCTCGCTCTCTTTCTTTACACAAAGACACCCTCATCCACATCCTTTTCATTTAATTTTGCTCTTGAGGGTCCGTGTGCTCTGGGCTTGTGAGATCCTCTCTCTCTCCTTCCTCCACTCCAGAGTTCAGTCGTGGTGCTTCTGTGCGCCTGACCTTTTCAAATATTACACATACTAAATGAGATTCCACTCCATCCGGAATAACACATTTGGTCGAGATTCCATAACTTGCCAAAGACTTTAGGAAGTGTGCAGAATTCCAAGTGACTGCGGATTCTCGAGGCGATTCTCCTGTCCTGTAGGAGATTTTTAAAAGCTTTTTCCACTATTTTGACATATTTTTGTTGGTTTGCTGTGGTCTCCATTTTTACATTTTTTATTTTGACTACAGCAGCTGCGTATGTCTCTAGATGTTTAACATGTTTTGTAGAGATCGATTGATAATTGTTTAACCAATATTTTGGACTGATATTTTTCACTTTTCTGTAAGGCGTTAGTTATAGCGAGATATGTTACAGAAATGCTTGGAACGTAGTATTGTATCAGCCTGAAACAAATGAAACTGTGCGACATCTTAAAACCTGAAAGAATTCATTCCTATACAGGTGAAAAATTAGAATATTGTGCAAAAGTTCATTTATTTCAGTAATTCAACTTAAAAGGTGAAACTAATATATTATATAGACTCATTACATGCAAAGTGAGATATTTCAAGCCTTTATTTGATATAATTTTGATGATTATGGCTTACAGCTTATGAAAACCCCAAATTCAAAATTACAATATCGTGCAAAGGTTTTCAATAATGACTGTTTTTTTTTTTTGTTTTGTTTTTTCTTTGGATGGTTGTGTTTCTGTTGTTGTAATTGACAGCATGTCACAGACGCCATCAATAGTGCTAATGTATTTGCGCAGGAATATTCCTTTAAAGCTCATTGCATTGAGGTCAATAATCACATTTTCGGACCACCACCCGACTAAATACGAGTAAAAAATAACTCCACTCCTCAATCAATATACAGGCTTTAGAGACTCATCCAGGGTTGATTTGTCCCTAACGCCTCTTGTATTTGTGTGTCTCTCTGCAACACTTGTGTCATTTGGCAGAATCAGTGTTTGGATATGACCAATGGTATTTACACAGTTCAAATTCACACAGGATCATAAATAAATGTGTTAATTTTGCGGCCCTGCTGTTTGCTGTGATAAATTACCTGCCTACGAAATGTTGTCAACAGATGGCAAAAATCACTCAAGCACATTAAACCGTTCTATGGGGATGTGTAATGTAATGTTCTCTCCTCATTACAATGCTGACTAATGTGCCATTTTTCTAGGCGGTTTGCAGAGCAATTTCGGTCTCATTTCAATGGCTTTATACTGACACAACCTGTGTCCAATCATTGGAGCCGTTCAGAGGTTCGTAATGTATGTAAACATAAAATAGTTTGGTAACACTTTACATCAAGACTGTATAAATTATGCATTATTTGTAATGCATTAATTATGCATTGTAATGCACCTTATAATGCATTGCATTATCATGAGTAATTATAACCACAGTTATAATACATTATAATACTCATTTATTAATCGAACACACCTTTAGAAAGTATAACGCCGTAAAAACACATGACAAACAACCAAGATGTAACAAGGAATCTTCAAATATTATAATGCATTTTAACTTTGGTTATAATTATTTATGAAAATATATAAAGTATGTTATAAAGTTATAACGTACATTATGAATACATATATAATTGCATTATACATGAAGGCTTAGTTGAAGGCTTCTAGTTGTCACATCCCAGTCACCTACATCTCCCACAACACAATTATCTGGTCTCATTGTTCATTGCTGAAAACTTACCTGAACTGCCAATACCTACCTATACCTACAATACCTATACCGATACCTACCTATACGATACTTACCTATACCTACCGATAACTACCTATACCGATACTTACCTATAACGATACCTACCGATAACTACAATACCTACCTATACCTATGATACCTACAATACCTATAGCGATACGATACCTACCGATACCTATACCTACGATACGTACAGATACCTATAGATAGCAAAATGGATAATTGTTGAGGTCCAAGATGGCCGCGGGAGTATATGGCTGGTAAATGACTCTGTTTAAATTGAAGTGGAAACTGTGACTATAACTGTTTTTTTCTTTGTAAAAAAACGTGGTGTTTTCACTAGAAGAACATCCCATTAAAGGGCTTTGACCTGAAAAACTGAGAATGACAAAGCCAAAAAGTAAAACCAAACAAATTGACCCAGACAATGGGACTGAGGAAAGCAACGCAGCCGCGTTTGGTATGGCTGAAATACTTAACGAAATAAGAGCATTTCGTACTGAGACGTCGGGGAACTTTGTGGCACTGAGGAAAGAAGTGAGTGAGTGATTTACGAAATGAACTTGGAGATATTAAAGAAAGAATGGACGCTGCTGAGCATAGGCTATCTGATAGCGAGGACAACGAGAGGAACATTACTCGAGTAATGATTCACATGTTACAGCAACAAACTTTACTCAAAGAAAAATGTGAAGATTTGGAAAGCCGCTCAAGAAGGAATAATATCAGGATTTACTCAGTGCCCGAGAAAAGTGAGGGAAATAATATGATTGATTTTGTGTCGAATCTGATTCGGGAAAAACTTGGTGTCACCGTAGAGCTTCGCATTGAGCGCGCGCACAGGATATCGCGTATCGCGATACTTTTGAAGTATCGGTGCACCGTGCAACACTACTACCTGTACGATCCTCTCTCAAACTGTCCAACCTTCAGCTTTCTTCCGTCATCTGTGATCATCCGTTTACCAGAAATCCAGCCTTCCAGTCACTTCTGTGGTCTGCCTGCACCAGGTAAGAACTGTCATTATACAGCCAGTATCCCGTCAACTCTCTTCTCTCCAGTTACTCACCTGTTTACATTTTATAAAAAGAGTTTATAACTCTTGGCATACATTTAAAATGAATAAATGAAATTATTTTGATTACTTTTTATGAAAGTAGTTACTAACAATTTGTAATACTAAATTTAAAATACATTTATATAACTAGTTATTTTATAGAATGTATATTTAAGTATAACAGAGTTAGAATCACTGTAGCTTGCACTGTAACTTGCATTCATGTTTTTAAAAGTAAACATCTCAACTTAACATAATGGTTTCTAATCTGTTTACTGCAATTGATTATCCACGGTTGCACATTTTATGAAAATTCTTGATGATCCAGAAATGTTTGCCTTGTAGTAAATTATTCCCAAATGAATGGCCTACTTCCTCAGCACAAAATAAATAAATAATACAAAAATCCATCAATGGCATTGTTGTATCATGCAAAGTGTTGAGAATTTGATTAAATGTGATTGATTGAAGCAGCCAAAGGTAATGCCTCCATATGAATTACAGTGACCAGACAGGCTGTCAGTTGGCATCAAGACTTTAATAGTGCATCTTCGTTTTTCCTCAACTCTTTGACTCAAAATGCCTTGACACACTGAGATTCTAACATTATTCAGTTGTGTCAGACTGACTCAAAGCGACAGCTCACAGCATGTGGGGCGAAAAGAACAACAGAAAAAAGCTCCGTCGCCCACCTCTGTCGCGACAGCTTAATACTTTTCCTTCACCTGTTGTCCTCTTCTTTCCCCGTGTCCCATTCTTTGAGATGCTATACACACCAGTGTGACCATTTTCTGCTTAAAATGTAATTTACACACTCTTTCATGGCATTCAGTCTACATATTAGCCCTGTATAATGACACAGGTGTCCTCAGAAGGTGCCTGGTGTGCCGATGGGATGATGAAGTAATCACTCCAAAGCAATGATCAAGAATAATATGCCTGGTGTCTAAATGTGTCTCTTGACACCTGTGACCCCGACTGTGTCGATCAAAGAACAATTACCTTTCCTCTCCATTCTTCCACATGTCTGTCTACATATTGCACGTCAAGACAGTCTTTCATTATACATTATACGCATGCTAAGAAATTCCACCATGGATGGATGGACGGAGGGATGGAGGGATGGACTGACGGAGGGATGGATGGACGGACGGACAGATATACGAACTGTCTATTTATCTGTCTTCCTGACGAGAGATGATGGATGGACGATAGTCGGGTAGATAGATGGATATAGATCTCTGTCATTCTCTATATGCACATTTATTATATTTATTGCATGTCTATCCACCTTTTTTTAACGTAATAGCGGGTGTTTGTATCTTTTTCCGCTATTTTAACTGTACAAAACACTCTGTTATGCAGCTCGAGACTGTAAGGTATTTGTTATTGTCTCGAATTCAGATAGTTTGAACTGTTTTCTTTTGCACCCGCCTTGTTTGTTGTCATAGTAACTAATTTGATTTCGTCATCTCATTCAGCTGTGTTCCCCTTATTATCCTGTATACAAGTTCTTGTGTTTCATTCTTTTTTATACTTTTTATTGTCTATGGTCGGTTGTGTTTCCCTGCCAGTCACTGTCTGGAGTTTCTGTGGATTAAAGACTGCTTTGAACGTTTTTGAATCTTCCTTGGCATGCGTGTGAATATCACTCCCGAGTCGTGCAGGTATCATATTAATATTTGAATTTATTTTTGTAATACAAACAAACTGTTTTGTAGCGCAAATATGCTTTTACCATCCACAACAGAGAAACCGTGAAACCCAGTAGCTTTGTTTTGTGAGCCTTTCTCTGCAAGCATGTCAAACATTAAGCCGATCAGATTTCGCTCCTTCTGACGTATGAAGAGAATCTTATAATATTATTACCGGCCCCTTGATCTGCACGTTTATAATATTCCCGGCCCTTAATCTGCACGTTTATAATATTCCCGGCCCTTAATCTGCACGTTTATAATATGCACGTTTACACACACCAGCGACATTGGGTTCGGCGAGCGCCGACAGAGACCAGTTCTAACGCACTGGAGAAGATCCAGCGACGCCTGAAACTGTTCTGTGGTTGAGCACAGACGACACTGAACACTATTGACCAGAACATGTCACCGCTGTCTTATAAACACCTCAGGAACTGTGGACACTTGTGGAAGAGTTCAACATGATGAGGAGATGATCAGTGTAACTCCACAACAACTACACAAATGTCTCCGCTAACATTCAGAAACGTGTAAAAGTGAAGCTCTCCCAATAATATGTCACATTTAGTAAGTTGGATAGATTGTAAAATAAATTGCTCAATAATGGCCAGTGTTCAGAAGTATCCCTGCATACAGTATGTGGTCTGCAGTCTCTGATGTATGAGCACGGGTCGCCCTGTTATAATCTTCAGTGTAATGACCGTTGTAAATCCCGTCGGAGCAGCAGAACCTGGATCAATGAAGCTGATGCTTATCTCCTCTGACCGGCTCCCAGTTTCTCTGCTTAAACTATTACAACTCTTTCAGAAGAAGATGTTCATGTAGAGGCAGAATCTTGTTTGGAATGAAATATTTTTTGTGTTTGAATTTATTATTGATTAACTTTACAGCAACTTGGGAATGTGTTTTACACTGTAGTAATGCAGCTGCTCAGTACCATTATAAAATTAAGCTACAACAAAAATACAAAAACTATAATAGATTTTTGTTCACGTTAGTTAATCTATTAATGTATATTTATATATTAGAAATGCTATGAAACTTGACGCACAAAACAGTCTCAAAAATACACAAAAACGATAATATTGTTCTTGTATTTTTTTTTAAATATGCATGCAAAATACAAAAATTATATAATATTTGCTATGATGAGTCTTGTTATTTACAGTAAATGTTAAGTGTTCTTAAATGTTTTCCCAGTTAGTATCAATAAGATAGCATGTTATATTTGGAAATATTTTGTTTAGGAAACAAGCAATCGATATTGGCAATAATAGGCTCTTATGCACGAACGCTGCTGACGTATTTCCGGTAGAATCTCAGCCAGCGTCTTTACCTCGCATAGCGCGTTCTATAGCGAAGTGTACTAGCGGCCAAACTTTAATAAAATTCATTTTCTCAGAAACGAGACAACAATTTTAGAAACCGATTCGCTAGTCGGATTTCGCGTGATCTGAGAGATTACTCACCCTCAAAGTTGTCGATGTAGCTCGAAATATATAATTTAATGCCCTTCTCTTTCTTACTCTTCTGTGTGACAGCTAACTGCCTCACAACATTGTTAACATCATTCACGCTAACCACGGGAAGTTCTTGTAAACAGCGAGTGTAATTTGCCATTATCTCCACCTAATGCAAAAACGGCTTGCGACACAGAACCGGATGTAACTGGGCGGGCTGAGACAAAACACAGAAGCGATCGTGCATAGAGCTTATTTTATCAGCTTTGGCCCAGTGCCGGCTCCAGTAACAACACAGTTAATTGTACTTAGCAAGCAATCTATGAGCTGGTTTGGGAATAGTAAAAATAACATTCAGCTTTAGTTAAAATGATCTTGAGAGTGTGATTTGCAATGTTATCTGGAAAACCCAGCCCTCTTGGGTTTGCATTACCATTTCATTTTATTATCTTTTTCAAAGATAATCATGAGACTAATTAATGCTAAAAGTATAAGGAAATACTCAGTACATAGAGGAGTGGAATAAACTGTTTTTAGACATTATTCATTTGAGGAAAATACGCTGCAAAAGTAGGGTGCATCATTAAACTCTAATCGAAGCGGCTCCAACTCTTGATGTGAAACAAACAAGTAATTTCACAAGTTTAAATGGTGCGTTAAGAAAGGTCTAACGAATATCTCTATCCTGATGATTTTCTTCCTTTTCGATTGAATCAGGAGATTGTCTGGAAAACAAACATTTAAACTGCGGTTGCTAACACAAATCTTTTGTGATATAATTTTCTAATTAAAATGACATGCCGGCAAAATTATAAGTATGTACAGTTAACTTTTTCCACTCAAGCCTGAGGTGTGTTTTATGCAAGTGATACTTCAGTATTATTGCATTTTTTTGTTTTTCTGGTTGATTTGTTGTTACCCAGCAAGCAATAGCCATCATTTCACCATCTAGGTTAACTATAGATTCAATATAGCCCGGCTATGAGTAACACATTTCTAGCCAAAATAACCTTGAATTGTCGTTGAAATGTCGTTTTTGGCAAAGTAACTTGCGAGATGTGTGATATTCCCTCGTGTAAGCAAAGTCAACAGTGATTACAAGGGGTTTGGTTTCATTTCTTCACTCACTTCATTTATTTCTTATCTAATTGATGACTAGTCTATTCTTGGGCGATGGTTTAGACGTCTTTTTAATCTTCACAACAGCCCAAATTTTGCCTTGTTTTAGCCTAGACGTGTGGGCTGTGCTTGGACGGCTATTAGATGTCTTTTAAATGCAAAATTGCTTGCTGAGTAGCTAGTGTATTGCTAGGGGGGGGGAAACTAGCTTCAAATTATTAGTTGTTATATTTGCACATTTAAACACCATTAAAATAGCTTTATCTAAGGGTATCGTCACAAGCTAGTGTAAATGCAAAGCTTTGTCTTCCCTCTCTGGATGTCATTCTCTTTCTCTCTCTCACAAACAAAAACACTCTTGCCCACACAGGCACAAAAGCACTCAGGGAAAGACAAATCAATGCTTGGAGAGAGCGCTGCGAGACAGTTCTTTTAAAAACACTGAGGTTAATCTGCGCGTGCCAGGCTTCCCGTGCGATGCATCACCTCACACTAATGATCTTAAGAGTTCTGGGAGGATATTTGCTATATGTATTGTCAGAAAGCAATTTTCGTACCTCTCTAAGGGAGATCCTCTCTGCTGTAAACCAATGTTCGATTGTATTAACTCTGGTGGATAAAGGGCACAAACAACAATAGCTCAAGAAAAGGTGATTTTTGTGCCAGTTCAAAACCCTGTGAACCATGACGCTCATGGCAGAAGGACATGCTTTGTGCTTCTACACCAAATCTAAAAGCAATATAGCTTATCCTTGTGTTTCCTAAACTTCAAACTAATGTGCAACAGAACAATACTTTAGCGAAGTTAACCGGATGATGGACATAACATCGGGTCAGGTCATGTGGTTATCGATTCATTGACTACAAACTGTGTTTAACTGGTGTGGTGCTTTGGAAAAAAATTGGACTTTCACACACACAGTCTTTACCGGTAAATTACCGGGATCATGTGTGAACAGGATTGTATCAAAAATACCAGTAAATTGGTCCAGGCATTTTACTAGTTGTAACATTACCAGTAAATTACAAGTAATGTGTTCTGCGTGAACGCGGAATGAAGATTACCGGTATGATCACGTACGGAGACAGAAGTCTGCTTTGGGCCAATCATAAAGTTCTTATGGAGATGACGTGATTACTCAGCGCTGTTTACGGTAGGCTCTTCAATCGTTTTTCTATGTAAATATGCGCAAGATGATCATCTTTGGCCGTTGTGCAACCTCTCGCTGCTTTTTCAAAGCGTCACGCTTGAGACCCAGTCTTCTTTTCCATTCAACACCGCTGCGGTTGGATACTATTATGTGTCGTGTTTTCAAGAGCAAAAACAGGTTCTGTTTGATCATCCCCTTATGCCTGTCACTCACACGTCAAAAATGTTGTCAAATTGAACATATAGTTAAACTAAACCTCGTCTCCTCATGCGGGCGGATGAAGACAAAGGAGTGGTGTTTAAAGATCACTTCCGATGACTGACATAACAGAAATTAACTGTGTTTTGGAGGTGATGTGTGAATGGTCTCTTACCGGTAAAAAGCCAGAACTCTGTTGCTTGTGTGAACAGCATATTTGTATATTTACCGGTAGAGTAATTCTGCCAATTTTACGGTAATTTACCGGGATTGCTGTGTGAAAGGGGCTATTGCCTTTTTCCAGTAATTTTATAAACACAAATCTGGCTGATTCGTTCTAATGTAGCTACTGTATACTGAACAGCATTTCCTCAGGGATTTCAGACACCGGTTCTATGGTGGGCCATTTCTAATTGGATCTTTATGGACTAACACAAATGAATGACCAACAGCATCAGATAAGGCTTGGACACTGACAGACCCCTCTTAAGGCCGCGACACACCAAGCCAACAGTCGGCCAAATTCGGGCTGTTGTTGAGCGTCTGTCAGCTCAGTTTTCGAGGTGTGTTTCACCGTCGACACTGTCGGACCCGTCTGCAGTTTTTCGGCTGGTTGAGCATGTTGAATCGGCATCGGGCAGTCGTGAGACAGATCAATCTGATTGGCAATTCAGCTTAGGAAACCAGTGTATAAGAAGAACAACAAAAGTGAAGAAAGCAAGCAAATGGCTAAGTCAAGAGAGAAAACACAGAAGACACGTCGTCTTACCTGAGCATTTCAATACGCAAGTATTTGGGCATTTGGAATAAAGAAAGTGAACACCGACTGATCAACATGATTCCTATTCAAAATGGTAAGCAAGTGCTGCTTGTTAGTTACATATCTAAATATAATGTAATACTTTCCGATCTTTGTAGAAAAACATCCATTTTCATTTGCAGTCACTTTTCTCCATTGTATAAAATTGTTTCAATCTTTGAGTCCATTGAACCAAGCTTTAAGAATCTTCCAGTCCGCAGTTATTAGTATTATTATTTTATGATAAGTCAAGTCAAGTCAAGTCATCTTCATTTATATAGCGCTTTTAACAATGGATTGTTCAAAGCAGCTTTACAGAGATAAACATATAATTTAAGGTAACAGAGATTGTTTTGGCACTATAGCGGTTCTTGAATAATGTTATTTCCAGTTAGTTTTGATTGATTCACCTCCATTGAAATGATCATTTGTTAATAAATTAGGGGCCACTAAGACGGATAACAATAACGGATAACGGATAACAATATCCGTAGTACAAATCTCTTTTCCCCATTGTATTTATTTTTTTATTTTCTGGGCAATGCTCTCAACAAACATCACTGGATCTAAAGATATCTCTACTTCTAGTATTGTGTCTTTACCACTTTTCTAGAATTATTGAATCTCGAATGTGTATGATCTCCAATTTTACCACATTTCCTCCAACATAATGCCAGAGATTGTGTATTCCACGCACACAGAGATCACATAAGCTGTGAGATATAGACTTTCTAGTCAGATTCTTTCCATAATCGACCATTAATACCTTCACGACACCCCTCACACAATTCCTCCCAGATATCATCTTCAATTATAGTATTTAGCTCCAGTTCCCATTTTCCTTTAATATCCCCTGTGTTTTTTGTATATAATTTGTTATTAACCTTTTATAAATTAGATGCATGTCTTTTTGTTGAAAAGTGTTTTTTCTAATATTAATACAATATTCTTCTATTTTGTTTGGTTATTTCATCACCAGTCCTTTATGACTTGTGATATAGTGTCTTATCTGGAAATGCCTGTTCATATCATTAGAATGAATAGAATACTAAATTGTTCTTGAAGTTGTGAAAAAGATTTATGTTCAGTTCCATTGAATAATTGATTCATTATGCCAAGACCTTTATCTGCCCATGTTCTGAATAGATATCCCACATAGATGGAAGAAACTCAATATTACCTACTCATGTCCCTAGAGATTGACACTGGGCCTCTAAACCCTTTTACATTTTGTACTAGATTCCTTCTTTTTTTTTGCAGAAACATATGTTCAAATAAATGTATCTAACACATTGGAAACAGACGTGGGTACAAGAGACTGGAACAAAAAGAGAAATCTATTTAATAAGTTCATTCTTATTCCCTCAAATCTACCCAGCAACGAGAGAGGGAGAATCTCCCATCTCGCTATATCATTTTTTATTTGTTTTATTAGTTTATAATGATTTGCCTCAAATTGCTGGTTGGGATTATAGGTGTAAGAATAATTCATAAATTCTAAATCCTTGTTAGGATCTGTGACACTTCATTTAACTGGGATGGCAAAGTATCAAATCATCATTGCTTCACATTTATTTTCATTAACTTTACATCCTGAGACTAGTCCATATGTATCCAGACATTGCATGAGTGCAGGGATGGAGCGAGACGGGTTTCTATGAAGAGCAGATATCTATGCTATTTTATGATCTGTCCTCCCTTCATCCTCTGTTCCCTGAATCCTTACATTTTGAAGTATGGCTCCTGCTAACGGTTCAATGCTCAACGTGAAAAGAATAGGCGGCAATGAGTCTCACATCTCTCTCCAGCCCCAAAACATGGTCATGGACATGTAGCATCACTGTATGTTTAAATGGTCACGCAAATTACATAATGAAGTCATCCTTATGTTGTTCTTAAACAGTGTAATTTTCTATTCCTTCAGTGTAAGGTTTCCACTGTGGAAGTGTGGATAGACCATATTCCATGAATGGGAAACACTTTAAAAAAGGGCTTGTGTTGTTCACTCAGAGTTGTACAGTCAGCACAGGTGGGATTAACCTCACATACAATATTCTGCAACATATTTGACTATCTTGCCAAGTTTTACTAAAAGCCCATCTTGGCAGCGGTTATTATCAAAGGTTTATGTATTAAATGATGGGCTGTTTGGAGCAGTGCCCCTGTTCCCTGAAGACACATCTCTCTCGTGGAACATCTGCTGGTGTTGAAGCTCCACAGGGGCCGGCCTTTCTAATCAAGGGTCTGATTGTTCTCCAGTGATTTTGTGTGGTTTCTCTACAGGGACAAATAAACTATTTCATCAACAAAGGATTGTCTCAAATGAACACATGAATGCACTTTCAGACCAATATATTAGTTTAAAGAGTTTTCCTGAAACAACTTGGTCACCCTTTACTGCATGTAGAGACTTTTTTAGTCCAGTTTAAAAAAATGTAATACTATTTGTTCTTCCATCAAACCATATAGAGGGAATGCATTGATGTCACTTCTGCAGTGGTAGAAGAGCTTCTGTGTGACTGGATTTAACAGCGGAAACTGCGAAAACGTGAGTAAAATAAACGATTATCAGTTTAAACTAAAGGTTGGACTCGATATAGTGTTCCTTACAACTTACCAAAGATCCAGTGACGCGTGGATATTAAACATGTAGATATGAATCGTGTTTCCTGACATTTATATGAGCCTGATTTCGACGCCAAGGAAATACATAAAGCAAATTTGCCCGTGAACGCTTTATATAAATACAATATAGGTCAGTCTAAATCCATGTGATCACTTGTATCTGTCACGTCTTGTATCTGTCATGTCTCATGTGTCTTTAGGTGCGTTGGACATCGGCTGCGGCTGGAAGTAACCGATCGGCGAGAGTAGCCGCGTGCAGTCGGGGAGGAGCAGCAAACGCAGACGTGAAGTTGGACACTTTCTGCTAGTGACGCTCGCGCTGTGTTTGCATACTTTACCACAGCTGAAGTGAAATAAATGCAATATATGCCAAATACACAGATGTTTCAGACACATTTTCATTCAACACTTTATGTACTGCTTCATACAGCGTCTGTTTGAACAAGAATGAAGTTCAACATAAGGCTACTATCATTGAAGTGGAGTCGATGTTTGTTTAATCAGTTTTATTTTGATAAACATGACACAATATAATATCGCGACTACATAACAACAGTGTTTACTGTTATAAAAAACTGATTTATGAGCTTTAGTGGAACTAAAGGTGTGAGAATAAACACAAGACACATGTGATCATTGTCATGCGGTGAATCCGGCCAATCGTGGACCAGCTGTGTCGTCATCAGAGCTCATGAATCCGGCCAATCGTGGACCAGCTGTGTCGTCATCAGAGCTCATGAATCCGGCCAATCGTGGACCAGCTGTGTCGTCATCAGAGCTCATGAATCCGGCCAATCGTGGACCAGCTGTGTCGTCATCAGAGCTCATGAATCCGGCCAATCGTGGACCAGCTGTGTCGTCATCAGAGCTCATGAATCCGGCCAATCGTGGACCAGCTGTGTCGTCATCAAAGCTCGTGAATCCGGCCAATCGTGGACCAGCTGTGTCGTCATCAGAGCTAATGAATCCGGCCAATCGTGGACCAGCTGTGTCGTCATCAGAGCTTGTGAATCTGGCCAATCGTGGACCAGCTGTGTCGTCATCAGAGCTCATGAATCCGGCCAATCGTGGACCAGCTGTGTCGTCATCAGAGCTCATGAATCCGGCCAATCGTGGACCAGCTGTGTCGTCATCAGAGCTCGTGAATCCGGCCAATCGTGGACCAGCTGTGTCGTCATCAGAGCTCATGAATCCGGCCAATCGTGGACCAGCTGTGTCGTCATCAGAGCTCATGAATCCGGCCAATCGTGGACCAGCTGTGTCGTCATCAAAGCTCGTGAATCCGGCCAATCGTGGACCAGCTGTGTCGTCATCAGCGCAACCAAAACAAGATGTGACAATATCAATGTTATATCATCTTATCGTCCAGCCCTAAAACTTGTATATTTCTTTGTCAGTGTTTATTTAAAAGCGTCCAATTATGCAGAATATACGTAGGTAAATTATTTAATTGATGAGTTGTCAATACAATATATAACAATACAATATATAGGGTATGATTTTACCCCTAAATTCAGCATATTGACACAAAATGAAAACTGTAATTCCACCTTTCTCTGCCTGGATCCAGTTGTTTCTGTGAATTGCGGATCCATTTGCTTCTCTGTTCTGTAGCGTTCGGCAGTCTGTAAAAATATACCTCAGATTTCTTGTCAAATGTAGTTGGACAGTCGATCTCAAAGCTCTTTCCCTTTTTAGATGTGTTGTGTGTGTTTTTTTTTTGCGACATTCATTAGATGCTCATTAGAGCGCAGAATTTCATGAATTTGGCCGTAATGATAACCGTCTAAAGAAATATGGAGTGAACATATGAGAATCCATCTATATTGCAAACGTTTGTATTGCACATGTCAGACTCAGCTCCAGGAGGGCCACTGTCCCGCAGAGAGAAGCTCTAGTAATCCTGAAGACCTTGATTATCTAGTTCAGGTGTGTTTAATTAGGGTTGGAGGAAAACTCTGCAGGAGAGAGAGAAAGCCGGATGCACACTGTGCGATTTATAATAGACCTTTACGATTGTTGCTTGTCAGACTGTACGAACACGATCATCGCTGTAAGCCATGTCACACTGTAAGATCTCAGTTGTCATTAATGTCAGACGCGTTTAAAACGGACACAAGAAAACTCATGCAGAGTTTTACATCAATCAATGCCGCGTTCGGTGATGTGAGCTGCGTTACACGTGGGATTGAAATGGTGGCTACAAAGAAATCTCTAACGTTAATTTTGGTCACGGCTTATCTTGAAAAACTAAAGCCCTATTCGGACGGGATTAGCTTTACAAGGGTGGATGGAGGAATGTCATTTTACCACAGGACGTCTGTAATATTAATGGCCAATTCGCACGGGATACGATATCTCAGATAAACCAGCAGAAGTGGGAGAGTAACTCGATTTACACACCACCGTCTCTCCTGTCGTCATGTGTGTGTTACGCTGCTTCCTGATATCATGTGCACAAACACATATAACCTATATTTACATATATAAAACAGTTATGTCCGGTCGAACGATATATTAATTAACTTGGTAATAGGCACTTAGCTAAGGATAAAAGATGTTTCGTGCCGCTAACAAGTGCTTTCCATCTTCTTTCTGCTCTGAACGGTGTGTGTAAAACACTTGAGTTTTGCCACAGACTCTCCCAGCGTCTAGAACGCAACTGATGCTTCTACAAGCGTCTCCATACTTGGAAAAAATGCGGAAAACTACGTTTAAACAGGAAATGACACAGTCAGGGACGTGCACAGGAATTTTGAGGGGCAGTTGCTCTGACCTGAAAAAAGGCCACCCCAAAAACTCTGCTAAGGGGGCTCTACCTGACCCGTGACACCGTGAGCTATGTAAACCATATGCCATTGCCACAGTCACACCTGACACTTCAGTGCTCCCATACAATCCTCCCTCCTTTAAACAAAACAGTCAAAGAATAAGTACAACAATATAGAACAGAATGAGGTTCAAACAAACAATATTTATTGAATATTATATTGAATATTGAGTATTTTCTATAGAATGTTAAGATAACAAGTGAATATTAACATAAACATAAATAAGAAGACAATAATATATTATAACCCTGAGCTTTGGCTTTTGGGATTAACTTTGGTTCTCTCTACAGCCTGGGTATTTTGGCATCAGTATGATTTTTTTTTAATTTTTTTTATTATGCATGTTGAAGCAATTCTTGATTTATGGTTATTATTTACTGAGGGATGTGCATCCATATTGACCAGTATGTCCAGCTAATCAACATTTTAAATTTAATATAGCCTATATAAATCAATAGTCAATCGACGTTAAATTGTCAATACATTGCTTTCTATCTTGCATAATTAGTGCAGTTGTTTAGAGTTTTTAACTACACTGAGACTAGATAATCAGTGTCTTGTTTTATAATGTGTACTTTGATGGGAGTGCCATCATTCACGTGCATGTATTGTACAGTATGTCTGGTCTCCACATATTTCTGCTTGAAAAATGCGAGTTTCATTTCGTGCATATGAACGCACGCGATATGAACGCGGCGACGCGGTTATGTTTTCCGAGCTGCAGTAAACAAACACCGTTGCACTTTGTCGTTTATCAAAAACAAACGTAATTCATTTTTATTTTAAGTATTTTACTCTCACTTTTGTCAGGCACAAAGTGATGCAAGACATGCACTGCCTGCCCAGCTAGGTTAGCAAGACCGAAAAACATCAAACTTTGCTGACGTCAAACTTAGAGAGGAGAGAACACAAGTTTACCTGATTGTTGTTCCCGCAATTTCACTCTCATGTTTTTTTTTCTTCTTCCTCTTTTCGTGACCTGAAGGATAGTTTCGCTGAATTTTGTCATGGATGTTGTAGGCCTACACATTAATTGACGCGCTATGACACGAGATGGAGGCGGGGCCTTAAGTAATTTGCGGGGCCTTCGGCTACGCAGAATACGCACCGGTCGCGTGCAGCGCTGCAGCCACGTAAACAGTTTGCCCTTCCCTTACTGACTTTCACTTTCGGTGCCCGAATGGAAGTGAATGAGGCTTTGCGATTTTTTTATTTTTATCTAGGCCTACGTGAAATTCTGCATCCATTGTACGATTTTATTTTATTTTTTCCGGAAGGGCAACCTGAGTCGAGAAGGGCACGTGGGCAGCTGCCCGGGCAACCTGAGCAACCCCCCTGTGCACGTCCCTGGACACAATATTTACGTACATATTTACAGCGGGTCTATTCGCAAGGGATTAGCATTACCTGAGGTCATTTTCCCGGACCTTTTTACTGAAGGTAAAAGTCGCTGTAATCTTTACACACACCATCCGTAATGATGACTGAGATGCAGATTCGGACGGGACTAAACTCACAGAGAAGCTCTGGTAATTATTACTTTACCCGACCTCTCCATGTTAAACTAGTCCCGTCCGGATAGGGCTGAAGACGATTTGACGGTGGTCGTAGGAGAATCACTGCAGGACTGAGAGGCAAATCTTCTGACACGACCAGAATCTCGTCGGAAGTAAAATTTGATCCAATTAAACATTAATCGGCTGTCGGTGAACATGTCAAACTAACGATCAAAGACTTCAGATTTTAGCCAAGGATTTGCAAAATTAATCTCTGACGGCCAAATCGTGGCTAAAATCGCACAGTGTCACCGGCTTTATGGATATGGGCTGCTTCTCAACACTCAAATGCTTCCTTATTTTCCTTATCCTCCGTCCTCCAGCCTGTGACCCGAACACCAATCCCAGTTAGCCATCTCAGTTCTCTAACTGCACAGCGAGGAGCGAGGAGCGAAGAGCAAGAGCTTCCAGAGGAGCGAGGAGGTTTATCCTATGCGGAAGAACCTGAATTTGAACTTGTTTTACCTGATCAGTTGAAGTAACCATACATTTCATATTATCAATTTTACCCTCTAATAAAGCCTCATTGCCTCAGAATGAGTTGTAGTCACTGAGGAACATCGGTGCCGTTTCATTGGCTGATCTATTACTCAGTGTTTTATTGCTGTAATCCTGAGGGAGAAGCTGCATATGTGTGAGAGGAACAGCAGTGGAACAAAAGAAGGGGAGCGTTAAACCAAAACAACAAGACTAATGCTAACACACAGCTGTGTGTGTGTGTCTTTACTTAAACTGAGCAAATTTGTATGTATTTATTTTAAATGTATTGACTTTATAGACAGTTTTTTTCTGATATGGCTGCTGCATACTTCTACTTTTTTATTATTTATTTGTATTTACTTATTTATTTTGTATTTATATGGTCCCCCCATGTGTATTTATATGGTCTCCTCATGTGTTGTACATGTATGTTACATTTTGGCATAAAAATACACTAAAATAGGAAACAGCTGGCACAAGTTTACCAGACAAATGAACCGTGGCTCCAAACTCAAACTTCAATGAGGCAATTTTCAGATTATAAGACTATTTAACTATACCAAACATGTCCTATTCCAAACGGCTTATGAATGTTATCGATTAGTTAAAGGTTCGATGGCGAAATTAAATTCCTGATTTGACGTTCCTGCACTTCTTAATGATGCCAGTCTGTGGAGCTGAGGCACTGTACTTTACATTCTCGATCAATACTATGGACCTCCAGTGGGCAGTGAATATTTCCTCTATAGATTTCTCTGCCATGTCCTCAAAACAAATAATTGCACAAACAACATCTATTTACAGCAAGGTCTTCTCAGATGGCCTGAGGGGAGTTTGCTGTGTTCAGGTAAGCAGAGAAGAATGATATTCCTCTCCTTGATAACAACAGCATATATAAAGTTTCCCAGAGGACGGACTATAGCAGCGTGATCTCATTAGTAACCGCAGTTGTCCAAACGTGAAGTATGGATTTAGCACACATCATTTTTTATTTCATATGCTTGGAGAGACATTAATAAGTACTACATCAACACATTGACAGTTTTATATATATATACAACTTTAGAGATTAATATTTAGGACTCCTTTGAGGTTCACAGACTGAAATTCGCGTAATTCATATGTTGTGTTTGTTATATTTATAATATTTTACAATAAGATTAGGGATGCACGATATATCGGACACCATATCGGTATCAGCCAATATATGTTCATTTTTAATGTTATGGTTATCGGCCCGATAAGAGAATTTGGCTGATGTGTTAAAGCCGATAAATAATGTATAATTTCCTTTAGTTGAGACGCTTCAGATGTGCACTAGTGATGCGCGGGTCGGCTTTTTTTCCAACCCGCGGGTCCCGCTTTTATGAAATTATTTAGCCAGCCCGCCCCGCCCCGCCCCAGCCCCGCCCCAGCCCCGCCACAGCCCCGCCCCAGCCCCGCCCCGCCCCGCCCCAGCCCGCCCCGCCCCGCCCCAGCCCGCCCCGCCCCGCCCCAGCCCCGCCCCGCCCCGCCCCGCCCCAGCCCGCCCCGCCCCGCCCCAGCCCCAGCCCCGCCCCGCCCCAGCCCGCCCCGCCCCGCCCCAGCCCGCCCCGCCCCGCCCCGCCCCGCCCCGCACCGCCCCAGCCCGCCCCGCACCGCCCCAGCCCGCCCCAGCCCGCCCCGCCCCGCCCCGCCCCAGCCCGCCCCGCCCCGCCCCAGCCCGCCCCGCCCCAGCCCGCCCCGCCCCAGCCCGCCCCGCCCCGCCCCAGCCCGCCCCAGCCCGCCCCTTTTTTTCTTTTAATGATGTGAATTCCCGACCTCAATTTCTCCCGCACCTCGTCTTCCATCTTCACTTTTATTTCTCTGCTCTTGTTGTCGTGGCTGGCGGCGGGAGCTGCTTGGCGCGCCGCTTTCGTGACGTGTCACGTGACGCCAAAGGTTTGGGGAAATCACACAAGTTACGTTGCTACGGCATTCGTATTGTAACCTTATCAAAGAACCTAATAAAATATGAAAATAAATATTCCCAAATATTTAATATAGGCTGGAAATTGCACGCAACATACATGGATTTTTTTTTTAAATTTTGCTTTTAATAACCCGCCCCGCAAATAAAGTGACAATTTCTTGCCCGACCCAACCCAACCCGACCCGACCCGACCCGACCCGACCCGACCCGACCCGACCCAACCCGGTTGCTCGCGGGGTCCGCTAATGCGCACTGTTCAACATGATGTTTTTTGAATTGCTTGAAATATGATTAAAATCACTTCAAGAAGGAAAATAAGGTTAGGTGCAGTGCAAATCTGTCATATCGGCTACATTAAATTATAATAAGGCCATTATAATTGTGTGCTTGGGTCATGGCTTGGTGAGGATTTTTTTTTTTTTTTTTTTTTTTTTTTGGCTCTCAAAAATTATATAAAAAAACATTTATTTAGAATTTTTCAGCCAATATATCGGTTATCGGCTCTCAAATACAAAGGGTTATCGGTTATCGACCAAAATGTTCATATCGGTGCATCCCTAAAAAGATTCAATTGGTTCGCATTACAGTTATCTCGAACTAACAAAAATGTTACACTGTTTATTAATTTTGGTTAACTAATACATTTCAACACGTCAATGTATTATGAACTATGAATTAACATATTTATAAATTAAGGATAACCTAGTCCTAGATGAACAATTAAAAACGCATTTTGATGTTTAGTAGTTCATGATACCGAATGCAAAATGTTGACAATTTGAACCTCATTGTAAAGTGCTAATGTATTTATAATAAATGAGATTGATTAAATATGTTTAATGGCTTTACATTTAATTGATGTAACAAATTTGACGTTTCATTACTTGTAATGCGTGTCGTCCAACACTGATCTTAACATACTAAAATGTGCTCATGTTTATGAATACAAATCAGATCGCATGAGTTTCAGGACTAGCACCAGAATGGAGGAGATTGTGGGTCGGTTTGAAAGTGTCATCAAACAGTAAGTGACTCAGAATGACTCATTTGTTTCAAAGACAAATAAATACAGAGGTTTTGTAGATAATTATGGCCAAACAATTAAGAATAAACCTGACATATTCATGCCGTCGTCTGCCGGAATGATTCACTCTTTAGATTTAACAAACAGAACAGCTGAAAAATGAGAAAGTTGAGCTGAAATGAGATGTTTAGACATTGTGAAATGCAGTCCTCGGTTGCGTGTCAATCGGTAAACTGGGTGTCATATTTCTCTCTCTTTCACTGCACTTTTTAGGCCACGAGTTGAGTGAAAACATCTTTAATTAGCCAGTCTGAGTCGAGGCTCAGAGAATGGCCCTCAGTTAACAATATTTCGTATTAATTAAAATGTTAATTAGACAGAATCCCTGTAGCCAGAGTGTGAGTCAGAGTCCTTTTTATAGGTCATATGCTCTTCTCCGTTGGACACTATCAATACTCAGACTCTGCAGGAATACAAACGTTTAACTCTCTGCATACAAATGTCCTGTGCATTTCATGCATCCATGCTGTTCCTATCCTTCAGTAAAACAGTCTGGGATGGTTGGGGTGATTTCGTTAATTTTCGTAAATATTTAAATAGGCTCATTGTAATGTTTCGGCTGAAGAAGAAGAAAAAGAAGAAGAAGAGGAGGAAGAGGAGGAGGAGGAGGAGGAGGAGGAAGGCGAAGCGGATCTAAATGCAGCAGTTACTTTATTACATAAATAAAGCAAAAGAGTGATATCCACAAAAGAAGGAAACCAATGACAAACTAAACTGAGGGCAATATATACACTGACAACTAATGAACTAAACAAGGAACAGGTGGAGGAAATCAATGAGTCACCATGACAACCAAAGGAAACAGACCTAGTAACCAAGGAAACACTAAGGAAAAACAGGAAACAATGAGAAAGAAACTAAAAGTCAATAAAATTGAAACAACAACTGAACATTTTGTGTATACAACTTTAGAGATGTATGAAACTTTGAAATAGTATGTACTAAGTGTGTAGTGAGACTCGTGTTTATCAGCAAATTGTGGAGATAAAGACTTTTTTTTTTAATAGCATATTTATATAGAAATAAAATCCATAAATCCTTTTTGCAAATATTAACTGACATCAGGCAAGGCACAAAACTGGCATTTAATTCCAACAAAAACTGCGCTCGGCACGGCAATTAAATGCTTTCTTCCTCCAAAATGCAACAAAAGCAGTTTCTTTCATTTCTGCCACTCGAGTACACAGTGTACCTTTTCATTTCATTCATCTCACTCTCAATAGCCTCCTTTCACAACGTACAACTATATTAATGTCACCGGTTCCCTGACTTTAGAATTAAGGCAACATGTGCTGTGTCATGTGTCAAACAGCTTTCTAGAAGTAATAGTGAGCCACATAATGGAGTGTTTGGTGAGATTTAATCTGAATTAACCCGTTTTCAATAGAGATTTAACTAGATTTCCTTTTCTGGGTGTTGTACAGTTCTGGGGGAAATACATCTTTTTATATTGAGAAAGTGTGGATGGCTGTGACCCATTTATTTGACTTTAAATGAGCAGTTGCTGATTTAAAAGACTGATTGGTGCCGAGCAAAATGTAGGTCACAATTTATATTCAGATAAGATAAAGTTGTATTCGGATAAAAAGTTATTTCATCAGCTACAGGAAAACAGCTATTTTTGAGTGACTGCTAGTGGAGAAAGATGCTTTTTGTGACGCGGTTGTTTTAGACGTAAAGTTCATACAATTCCTACAGAATCCTTTATCAATTTATTAGCTCAAAATAATTGTTGAATTAATCACTTTTAATGATAAAATAGTACATTAATAAGCCGTCTTCTAATGCAACATTTGAATTTCCTTTTTTTTTTAAAACACTTTTTTATTTTTAAAATGTGGTTCATTTTTTTTATATGAATTAAACAATTTTAAATGTTCATTTATTTGTCAGTATCAAAAGTGATGCAAGTATTTATATTTTATGTTTGAATTTATACATATATCATTGACTATGGCAGTCATTAAAACCACACACAGGGTCATTTTGATTTCATAGTGATTTTAAGGAAAACACTGAAAAGATGCAAGCTTTAAATACACAGAATAGACTTTCAAAAAATCTAATAAACACAAATTTTGGAAGAGATTCTTGAAAGATGCCAGGTTGTGAGGTGAAAGACAAAGATGATTTCAATGCATTTCCAATGTTTACCCTATAAGTTATAAAATGGCTTTTATACGGTATAGTTATTTGAATCTGCGAAATGCTGTTAGCAATGATTTGACGGCTCATAAATGGCACTTTAATAGTGATGGCCGGTTCGTGAACGAATCGTTCTTTTGAACCGGTTCTTTTTAGTGAACCGGTCGAACCAGTACACTAAATCGGACTGAATCGTTCGAAACAGTTCGCGTCTTGCGTTAGCGCTGATCCACAAGTTACTAAAGTTACTCACTTTCAGACATGCCTGACAGTCCGACTCGAAATAAACCAATATCCCGGAGTATATTTTACTCCAGTAACCATGTTGTGCTGAGAGAAGTCATGAGCACGAGCAGCTGATACTGAGCATGCGCGCACTACCGAACGTACAGGTACAGTGGTTCTCGGATCACCAGTACAGAACCGAGAACTGTTTATTTCGGACGTGTTCGACATACCGATAACCGATGAGCTGATGAACTGAGCATGCGTGCATTTTTTTCAGAGGGACGAAATGCATGTTTCTTAAATATTTTGTTGAGCATCAATAAGTGTAACAAAATAAAACGTGTTGGAAACATGTTTATCACATATCTTAATTTTCACTGTATTATTTTAAAGATTGGAAACACAATAAATGGATTTTAAAACTAAACATTTATTATTATACTAAAACATTATTTTCAGGAACAGCTAATTTAATTTCTAATTAGTTGACACAAATCTTTGTCGTAAACTCTTGCCAAGGTTTTAAGGGTGCAAAGTAAACGTTTATAATGTGTTAATCAAAACATAACGTAAACATACTGTAGACATGCATCGACTGTTTAGTTGTGTCGACTGTAGGCTGGTAGCCTAAGGTTTCAGCAGTTCTCAGCTCAGCACACACAAGCTAGCTCTCGAGTCAAGAACTGGTTGTTGCAGCAGTTCTCGAATCACCAGTACAGAACCGAGAACTGTTTCTTTCGGACACGTTCGATACGGAGAACCGATGAGCTGGAGATACTGCATGCGTGATAGCACTGTCTCTGAACCGAACCTTCTTTTGGCCAACTGCATGCTGTGCTGATACATGAGCACGGGTGAAACGAGGACTTAAATGAGGGGCCGAAGTAGCTTAAGTTTATTTAATAACAAATAAAATAAAATTGATGAAGACCAGTTTATTCACTTTAGATCTTTAAGACATGTAAAACATCAGCGTTTGCACATCGTCTGTAGCCTAATGTACAGGGTTCATTAGCAAAATGTAAGAAACCTATCCAAGAGGATTATGACGATGAGTACTATTATTTAACTCAAGTTATGATTACAAATGCCTTTATTTGAATGTATTTTGATCCGCCGGGATGATAGAATTGACGTCATTACGTGATGACGTAAAAGAACTGATGAACCGGTTTTATGAACCGGTTCATTGAAACGAACTGTCCGAAAGAACCGGTTCGCGGAAAAGAACCGAACTTCCCATCACTACACTTTAAGGACTCGAGCCCGTAATACGTTTGATTTTGGTGTCATTTTTATTGTGTATTCAGAAGACTAAGCACTTGCTGGCAGAGATGCAGGCGTTCAATCCTACATGCCCTCTAAAACAATCCTCTCCCTAAATCGTCATGATGTTTTCATGAGCTCTTTCTATTCACTCGTGAAGCACAAACATTCCCCCATTGTATCAAAACCACTATATCTCTCTCTCTCTTCTTTTCTTCTCCAGGCCGGTCGCCTCGTAGAAATCCCTCCCACTCATGACTCGCAGCGGTTTCACTTTCCCCGTATCTCCAGCTTTGTGTCAGGAACGCTTCCAGCCATGCAGAACCTGCGGCAAGGCCATTTCTGTATCATGTAAAGTGTTTAAAACATTACATTGTTCTTTTGACGTGTTTAGCGGTGGGTGCTTGGCCACGGGGGGCTTTGCTTCAGTTGATCTACACTGACGGATCTGTTCTTCCCCTTTCCGTGTTTTCCAGTTTCCCAGATGCTCTCATTGCAGACTGAAGCGCAAAGCCTCGCTTCATTAACATGAAGGATTTTTATAGGGTGCCATTAAAGGACTTCACATCAACGTCACCTCAAATTGATTGTTTTTAACGAGAACAAATAAAAGATGCATGTATCTCATTGGTGTTTTTACAATGCAATGTTTCTTTCTTGTCCTCATATTCTTCATTCAGTAAGTATGATGCCAAATGACCCAAGGAACTGGAGAGATACTGAGATTACATCGTTATTACGCCCTTGAACAAGGTCGTCGACCCGGATGCATCCGACAGGCTTTCCCTTCGGTTAGAGCGCTGTTCTACCTGCTGTACTGGGGATAATGTGATTATGCATGTGCTTTTGCCAAAGGTGAAGTGGCCAGTGGTGCTAAAAGGGCTGTGCTTTTCCTGCTCCTCAAATAAAGCTATTATATGGCTTCAGATGATTTTTCATAACCTATTACAATAAGGTCTCGTATTTGTCAACATTAAGAAATGCATTAGTTAACGCGAACTAACTATAAGCAATCTATATTTTACAGCATTTATTAATACAATGTTCATTATTCATACTAGTTCATAGTGCATTAATGTTAACAGATGCAATATTTGATTTAAAAAAATGTATTAGTCACTGTTGAGATCAATATTAACTAAGATTCATAAATGCTGTAGAAGTGTTGTTCATAGTTTGTTCATGTTAACTAATGTTAATCTTCCTTATAGTGTCATATATCGAGTGGAACGCTTCAGGAACGAGAACACATGTGGGCGGGGCTTGATTGTGTCTGTGTGGAGCTGATTGGATGGTTGTGGTTTGCTATTGGCTGATCTCCTGTGAGTGACAGGTTATAGCCCCGCCCTCGTCATCAGAGAAGAGAAGAGATGCTGCAAGAGGAACTGATTCTCATTCAACATTATTAACACTATAATGATGATGTGCACCCATAAATCATGTAGAATAAACACTGCTAGACTAAACATTGAGGGTTAAAATGGAAATTTAGACATTATTTACCTATTTTTATAATTTACTTTAAATAAAAAAATCTTACCTGGGATTCAAAATAATAAAAACCTCATAAAAGTGGCATACAGTCCACAAAAATCAAGTGGACAATTCTATTTGTGCCCTATTAAGCTCTGTTTACAACAAGGACGATAACTATAGCGATAACTATAACGATAACAGTAACGATAAAGATGTAGTTCTAAAAATGGCTCTAAATATAAAAGAATATCAGAGTTCACATCACAACTATAACGATAACAGCACAGAGCAACAATATCGCTCAAGATTGTTTTCCAGCTGATGAACGTTAAAATCATGGACAGCCAATCAGAATCCATCTTTCTTTAAAGAGCTCCAGCATTTAAAGCAACAGACGACAAAACTGCAGCGCTTATAATAAACAGAACGATATTGTGTGAATGCTAATACAGTTATCGTTATAGTTCTCGTATTTGGTGTGAATGGGCATTTATCCAGTTCTTCTGAAGCCATGCAAGAGGTTTGACATGTTCAGTTTGCAATGACGAAAAATACTCGGGTCAGCCTTATTCAAATTAATGTGAAATAATATGAAGAAATAGCTTTAAATTCAATTGAGGTTTATTTTGTAAACAGTGTTTGTGCATTAATCAATGCAGGTCAAGCCTGTTCCTGTCATGAGCTCTCGGGATTTATATAAGACTACAATTCATTTCCAGCAGGGTCTTCACTTTCATAAAGCAGCTTCTCATTGGATTCCAGATAAGATGGGTAGAATATAAAAACCTTGAGCTCGCTTTATGGCAGCCAAACAAACCACAAATCATGACTCTAGAAAGTTTTTTAGAAGAATATGAGGGACATATTGGCTGCTTCCCCAGTCGATTTTTCTTCTCTATGTTTTGTATTTGTTTAAGAGGAAAATGAGTAATAAAAAGAAGGCAGTGCTTTAGAGAAAGTTAATTTTCATATTTCATGAGCTTGGTGTGGAAATGTCTTATGCAGCGGCGTGTCATATCTCTCCTCTCATCCTCAATCAATCATCCGTCGAAATCTGTTCTTCAAACATCAGATCCTTTAAAGCACATCAGCTCCTTGTAAAAGAGAAATGATACGCCACATACTGGAAATCATGCTGCACATCTCATTAAAGAAATCCATCTGTAGACAGCCCATGAAGATAGTTTATTAAAATTTGGCTCATTTTGTCTTATATTACAAACTTTAGCTTTTGCTCAGCCATGACAGTAAAATGAAAATCACATCATGTATTTGAAAGAGTCCAGTGAACATTTAATTATGACTCAAACAAGATGGTGATCCATATATACATTGATTCCCTGTGTCGCCATGTGATAAACATCCGAAGAAGATCCTCTGAAATACAAATCCTGGGTTTTCTCTTGATGGAACGGCTTCTCCCCAAACGAATGATTCTCCACATGCAGAAATCAACACGTCTAATCATAAGCATATCCAGAGATCCATCTTCAGTTGTTGTTTTGGGAATATCTCCAATATATAGCCAATATCTCCAAAGGTTTGGCCAAAACAACGCCCCAAACCTGTATACGGGCGGAAAGTCTTTCCCATAGAAATCTCCAAACAGATTGCAATATCGAAACATTTCTTTCCTTTCAATTCATTGTAATCGTACACACATACAACTTTTCCTTTCGGAGTAAAAAAAAGGAAAACAAGAAATGGAAATAAACCATGCGGCTTGTTTTAGTTTGCAGTGACTTTTACACAGGCTGTACAAGGCATCAAATATATTCATCTAAAAGTTTTGAATGAAATGATTAGATTTTGTGATAGCGTTACTGCGGATGGACTTAGATTAGGTGTTTTGTCTATTTACAGCACACACAAATGTGGATCATCATCATTGTGTGCCCTATTTAAAGTGCCGCCTTAAAGTAACAAAGTTTTATGTAGATCAACCTACTCAAATCAACAAACCTACGCCGTACATTACCATCGATAGCAGCTGCTCTCAAAGTCACACATGCCCATAAATCTAGAGAATTTAGAGGTTCCAGCTGGTTTTATGATTAGTCTTCCAATTATGAAGAGTACAATTTGGCAAGAATCTTGCTGAACAACCTTCTATCGCATGACCCGTCTCATTATTCAAAGACATATCATGGTGTACTTTTTGTCCCGTGACCTCATTTGAGCATCAGGATCATACAGCGACCAAAGTACAGACTAACAGTTTACATTACAGTGTCCCTGTTGGAGCTTCACGCCAGAAACGTCCATTAGTAAACGCCAACGCAACTGTTTGTGTCCTACACCATCAAAACGTAACGGTTTATCATATTTCAAACGTTTATGAGGCTTTTAAGAGGGAACTTTTAGGGTTAAATTAAAAAAGTTGTCATCATTTACTCAACACTTTTATTTCCTTATTGATTTCTCATTTCCATGGGAGTCAAATCTGCATTATTATAGTAAACTAAAACTGAAACTGAAACCATGCAAAAACAGTAAACACTTTACAATAAGGTTCCAGTTGTTAACAAATGTTGTTTTTCTTGTTTCTTCTCTCCAAAAAGGACAAAAGCACCTTCAATGCATCATGAATTAGCCCGTTCTAGCCATGCACTATTATTCGAATCGTATTTTATAACTTTGTGTCATTATTCACAGATAATCCATTGCACTCTAATATCACCCTCTTTTAAACATTCAGAAGTTTTTGCCTCAAGAATCATTGCAACCAATCTTTGGCTGTCGTGTGTCTTGTGACAATTGCGACATGCCAAGCATTTTTAAACATCTATATACGATTATAACTATACTGCTATAATTATAATACAAAACATTTGTATCAAATATGTAACAGAGGTTTATTACTGAAGTGAGAAGCGACATTTTTTCTGGTGCAAGATAAAAATCGCTATGAGGTCGTTTCCTTATGTGACTTTCTTGAAGTTAACAGCATTTCAAGTTGCTATCGTGTTTGCTGTTGGGAGATTCTCTTTTGTTATGTTTTAATCCCAGTGCAATCCCTATACAACTGCCCTGAAAGCCAAAACTGAGGAACAAACACTATGCACTACTCCACTATGGGAAATGAGTTTTTGAAAACCGAGCATAGATTTGGCATACATGAGGGTCTAATGTATTTTATAAACAGTCCTGCAATGTGCCCATCTCAGCAGTCTTTGGTTAAATTATATAAAAACACCTCCAGACATCAATACATGAGCAGAATGTCAAACAGAATGAAATCCATCAACCGCAGCTTCAGATTCCTTTCAAAACATTCCTGTAGGGACGTCTTGTTTTTGTTGATAACACAGCGTTGGTTAAATGTCACCATCTTATTTCCAACCAATACTGTCAGGTTTAAAACATGGCGATGAGAGCATCAGGTGTTGTCATTTTAAAGGGGTCATGACATTAGAAAGAGTGGTGCAACGGACCTCAAAACTCACGGTTCTGATCATTTACGGGTTTTGAGCCACGAATCAAAAAAAAAAAAAAAAAAAACATATATATATATATATATATATATATGCGATACCACAGCAAAAACCACTAGCCTAACTGCTAAAGTTCAAACATTATTAAAGAATTTAAAAAGTGAACAGTCAGCAATAAAATAAGAACAAATACACAAATTACAAGCGGAGATAAATATTAAATAACAAAGTTACAAAGTATTCAGGTACAGAAATGAATCATTTACGCCTCTTCTTCCACGTTTAAAAATGTTTAATGTGTAAATTGGCAAGACAAAACACGTCCAAATGATAAAATTTCACTCAATGATGGTTAAACTTAGCAGTTAATCCGCGAAACACATGCGTGCCGAACCGTGGGGCGTCAACTGCGATCCCCTAATTTGAAGTCAAATTTTCCTTGATCTTTTGACATATAAGAGGTCTCTGAACCATCAAAACAGCAAGTTTCATAGTTTAAAACGTCCTTCTCATTATAAATGAAGCATTTATTTAGTCAAGCTCCAAAAATGTCTCGTTTTGTCATTACGGGATTTGAGACGTCACACGGGCAAATATATTTGCATATCCAGAGCAAGACATCGACCAATAGTTATACATCATAACATCATATGCCACGCCCACTGGTGTTTAGTCGCTTAACGGCTGACATTTGCCGACACTGGATGTGAGCGTGGCGGCAAAAGCAAATGTGTGTTCAGTTTCTGTCGACAACAGGACAAAAGGAAGAGAGAAAGAACGTTCGCTTTGATCGTCCAGTTTAAACAGCTGGTTTGCATCTCTGTTCAGAGTTCAGAAGGATCCCAGCGTCCGAAACAAGCGGATGGTTTATTTTAATGGCGTCCCGGATCGCGTCTGAGGATTATGTGTTTGTTCGGAGCATTTGACTGAGACACTGAGAAGAGTTCGCAAAGAAACGTTTGTTGACAGATGAAGCAGAGACTGTATTGATCTGACAGCAGAAGAATCACAAACCGTAATAACTTTGTTAGGATTGCATGTGAACCTCAAGGAACAATAAAGTCATTTAAAAAATCCATGTCATGACCCCTTTAATGAAGCTTTCAGCCTACATCATGGATATCAGTCTCAAAACATTCAGTCTGACCCTGATTTAGCAGAACAAGCTGTCGGTCAGCTTCTTCTGGGAATCAGAGGACGTTTTAGCGACATATTGTGTTCAGTCACTGAATAAACATCTTCTTTGTGATGTTAAATGACTAGAGTTTATGTTTGTTTGGAATAAGTGCCTTTGGCATAAGAACAAGGCTAAAAACACTCATTTTAAACCCGACTCTCCCATTGCTTTAGGGAAAATGGTTCCTTCTTTGATAATTCACAGCACTTACAATCCGCATTTCAAAAATGAAAGGACAAATGCACACACGTGTGTGTGTGTGTGTGTGTGTGTGTGTGTGTGTGTGTGTGTGTATATATATACCATTCTATGTTACCCATAAAGTACTAAGCTATTCCTTTTTTAATTAAGACAAAGAGAGGGGAAGAGAAAACCAATCGTCAACAGCTATTGATTTTGTCCGCTTTAGTGGAAATCCATGATACGTGATTTTGAAGATGGTAAACACACTGCGGAAATGACAGTTGCTTCAAGAGGTGAAAAGCAATCATCTTCAACACTTAAACAGAGGTGAATCATACTTGAGATGTTTAGAGGACACAATCACAACATTCAATAGCACTGAAGGTCATGGACCACCTTTAGTGATTTGAAGGTTGAAAGCTCAGAACATTTATTTCAATCAATTTGTCCGACTCTCAACTCTCCAACAAAAGTAAGAAGAGCCAAACAAACAATAATTCTCAACCCACCTACACTGAAACGATGCTTTTAAATGACACTATTGTGTGTGATTTAGTTTCCAGCCATAGACTACAACGCTCACATGCTACATGCTAACTGAACATGGAAGGGCATGTGAGTTTACAACACTACTAACAGGACGGAGGGGCGAAAGGAATATACTTACATTTATTATGCCAAAAATAAATCAAAAGCACATATTTTAACAAGAACATCTGCATTAATGAAGCTCACTGCAGCGTAAACACGGTGATTTACCACATCAACAGAACACAACATATACGAAAGCCGTGGAGCCGTTACTTTGTTTTCAAGGCTGTTTTTGCATATGAATGAATGGCAGCTGTACAGAGTCAAGGGAATTTGAGATCAAATACTATATATATATATGTACTGTATATCTGTTCATATATTCATATGTTACACAAATATAGACTCTTCAGAGCAATGTATTAAATTCACAGCTGGAGATAAAAGGTAAACAAAAACCAACCAAAAATATATATGGGGCGCAAGATCCCATAAGAGTCCGTGTCCGTGTGTGTGTGTGAGTGTGTGTGTGTGTTTCTTCTGTTTGATTTGGAGCGTGAAGCACGTGTCCACTATGGCAGTTTCCTTCTCCTATAGGCTTTTTAAAGAAAAGTGCTTCTGGTGATGATCATTAGACTACATTGGGTGCAGTGGTTTGAAGTAAGGGTCGGGACGCTCCGTCCAAATAGCAGGCAATTTTCTCTTGGCTCTGAAATAAGAGTGATTCTGGGAAAAAGAGTCGCTGTCTTGAAACTATAGCCACGCTTCCCTCAGGAGGCCAGACGTGAGGAGAAGAAGAGCAAGTCCATTACTTGTGGCTATCCTCGTACCTGTGGGGGGAAACGAAAGGACATTGAATCATTCTTTTTTTTTTTTTACTTGAAATAAGATAAACATTAAAAGTGCATACAATTATGCTATTTTAAAAATCCTAATTTTTGGGGGAGTCTCCTAAAATAATTTTACATGCATTCAAGGTCAAAAAGCATTTTAATTTTCTCACAATATTCATTGTAACATCAACTCTTTTCTCACAGTGTCTGAAACGGTTCGTTTGAAGATTCAGTCTCTCTAAACCCCGCCTCTCTGAGAGCTGCTCTGCTCTGATTGGTCAGACGGCCCAGTCTGTTGTGATTGGTCAATCTTCTTGACATGAACAACACCAACCAAACTCTTCCAGTCTCAGATACAACTACAGTGTTTGAGGGCGGGGCCAAGAGACGCTGCTCAGCCAATCAAGACCAGAGGCTGGCATTATGCAAATGTGTTACATTGTTACACGGGTATCTAACAGAAACTTTTTTACATCTAGTTGCCTACTAAAACAACTAAAGCTAAAACGGAAACAAAAAGTACGGTATATAATCTATATGCTAATAAAAATGGCAAAAACACAACAAAATCACAACAACTTGAAATTAAATGTTTAATGAAAAGTATAAAAACTTCTAAATTCAAAATATGAAACTATAATAGCATCTCAAATAACACTGGCACTTAGCAACAAGGAGTTTTATACAGCGCCATCTATGAAAGACACGTCTTCTTTGAGCGCTTTGAGCATGGGTGTTTTTAGCCATAATACTTTCTGTCTGAATATAATGTGCATTAGCAGAGGAGTGCACATTCATTTGTGTTACATAAACGCTGATGTGTTTGGACTATTTTGGAGTTTTTGACAAGGTGTTTCATTAGAGTACCTGCACTTTTCCAGGTTCATGGGTTATTTTGGCCCTCATTATGTGAGCTATGTCTGACAGCATTTAATAACAGTATGTAAATGTGATACAGCTCTCCCCCCAAAGCAAGGAGTTCACCCAGCCCTATGACAAACCGTAAAGATGGGGTCCTCGTCCTCCGTATAATGTGCACCTCTTTTTAATATTACAATTTTTTTGACAAAGTGCAATCAAAACAACCCTAAGCCACCCGGGTGCCATGCAGAAAACGCTCTGGTTTTATTGGTCTGCATCTACCTATTCACAGAAGCCTTGTGCTGAACCTCCCCACATAAATCAAGCTGAAACTGCCATTACACCATGAAAAGGGATTAATGCGCACAGCCTTCCTGCACTTTTCTAAAGGCTTTTCAGAGTATTTTTAAAACACCTATGTGCTGACAGAAGCGTTACGGAGGAAGAACGACTACAGGTATGTGTCGGAGGCAAGTCTAGAAATGAATAAAGGTTTGATTTAATAAAATGTAGTTTTTTAGTGGTGCAAGGATGTGTAAAAAAGTGGTGGCCTGCAACTTATCTTTTTTATTTATTGATTTATTTATTTATTGGTTGAACCCATTCAAATGAATTTGGTTGGTATAAGATTTGGTAATTGATTCACCAATATGAAATAAAGTTCTATGTTTGAGATGAATAAAACACATTTGTAAATGATGTAAAAAAAATCCCCTTTCCAGCCTATCGTTAGCAGGTTTGATCATGTTCCATTTCTCGCACTGAGCTATAAATAAGTCTGAATTTTTGAACTGCATTTCTCCTTGTTTTTCTCCTATTTTTCTCTAGACCTCCTTTGAACAGTGAAATGAGGTGGGATGAAGGCCTAAAGACTTCAAAGCAAATGTGATCTGATTCCACTCTCAACTTATTGCATTCCTGCCTCGACTACAGAGAAGAGCAAGGGAAGCTCAAGGATGCATGCTGGCCATAAACCCCCCGAAAACAAGGCAACAAAAAGGAAATGGAAAATGAAATATTCACTAAATCACGGTGACATTTAAGGGATTTTTCCGTCAGAACAAGCAGGGCAATGTTCCTCAGGGATCTCATTCCCTGAAATAGAGGAGGAACCCCCCGTGACCCGCTACTCTTCTCTGCCAGATCTCATTTGCCCCGAGGTGATCAAGCCGAACGGGAACGATCCTGAAACAAGCAATCGCATCGGACCGAAGCTTCCCTCCTCCTTCCGCTCGCAGGGAATAATTAATCACTCCTGCCGGGCCGCTTCACCCAGGGCTGCAACGCGCTGCCGGTTATGCATGCCGTCTATACGTTCATTACCAGTCGAGTCTGATTAGTTGTAAGGAAGAGTGTGTTCTCGCCAGAATGTCATCATCTATAATTACAGCGCGCTGATGTTGTGGTAGTGAAGGTCCTCGAAGGTTAACAGAGTTCAACGTACTCACGTCAGACATGTAAAGGTACGATATGTAGCCGTTAGTATATAATCTGACGTTGATTCTACACGCTGTACAAATGACACGATTGAAGAACCGATCGAAGGGTAGTTGCCTGATGAGAGATCAGAGCTGGCTTCGTTCTTGTTCTCAGTCTTTCTCTCTCTTCGGCTCAAACGGTCAGAGATATTCTCTGATATTTCTCATGGTTCAGGAGGTTTGGCTGTAATTCAGAATTTGGTCCTATTCAAATAATGAGCTGAACATTGAATCGAATCGGCCACGGCGCACACGATGTTGAATTAGAGTGACGGCATGAGGAATTTATTGAATTGCAATTCAAAGAAATACACCAAGGTTACTCAATTGCATTAGTCTAACATGATGCATGACAAAACTTGGATAATTACATGAGGTAACACTTTATTTTACGGTGTCCTTGTTCCATATGCTACTAGTGATAACAGTAAATTGTGCATAATTACATGCAACTAATCCTACCCTAACCCTAACCCTATAGTAAGCACATGTAGTTGCCTAATATTACACAGTACTTAAATATATATAATTACACTGTAACAATGACACCTTAAAATAAAGTGTAACCCAACATGATTAGTTTATAGTTTACAGTACAGTATATATACTTACTTTATGCTTATGCATGTGTTTCATAATTTTATTATTATTATCATTATTATTTCAGTTTTTGTTTATTTTTCCCGCCACCAAATAAAAGTTAATATAGTATTGAAATTGAATAAATATATAATAAATAATATAATATAAATAAATAAAAATAAAAACATAATAAATAAATATAATATAATATAGTATAATGGAAACGTCTCGGGTTACTCGAGTTCCCAGAGAAAGCAGGAACGAGACGCTGCGCTGAAGAGCTTTGGAAATACATCTGTGTATGATAATTATTTAATGAAATATTACTATTGTTATATGAAAATATTACTGTTGTTTAATGAAATATTACTGTTGTTATTTGAAGTGTTTATTAAATAGGTATTTATTTGAGATACATTATGGTTTTTGTTAATCGAGCAACAGAAATATAATCGTTATATTAATTGTCCAATTAGTCGTTAGATTAGTCGACTAACCGATAAAATAATCGCCCAACTAGTCGTTTAATTAATAACCGTTTACCCCGGAGCATCTGTGAATAATGTGTGTAACCCGTCAGTGAACTGGACAGCCTCAGACAGTGATGTCATCGTCACGCGCGCTCGTTACAGGTTATAATTAGATGTGTCACATGTGCATCCTCAGGTTTCACTTCATCCGAAGAGCTTTCCTGAGAAATCAGCATCTCCTTCACAGTGACCCGGTCTTTAATAGCGTTCTCGAAACTTTAGCACAAAAACATCATTTATACATCGTTCATGGAGTGTTTTTTCATCTAACATGTTTTGAAATGTTTCTACTTGTTTCAGGACGTTCAAAGAACATTCAAAAGCATAAATGTTTGAAGAATTATAAAATGCAATGTTCCTTTAACTAAAAACGTTTTAAACATTCAGAAACAACATTTTCATAACCTAATGGAAACATTAACTAAACATTCTCAGAACATATGTTTGTTAGCTGGTCTCCATCTTACCGTGATATAAAGGCATTCTCAGTGTAATTCTGAATGATCTGGGTCTGATATTGATCATGTGTTGATCTTGTAAGCTTCTGTTATCATCAGTGTTGTTGGCAGAGTTATTTTTACGCCACCACAAACCCTCTCACTGTAGACTATATTAATGTTTGATATCCAGATCTGGTCCAAAAATCTGCCAGTGTTTTACAAGATTCATCTTTTCATGCCACAGACAATTTGCCTGTGATTTTACTATTTTCACAAGCTCTGTGTGGAATGAATAAAATGCCTGTTAATCTCTCGGCGGTAACATGATCTCGTATTAAAACACAGAGTTCACTCTCAAAAGAGGAATACATGTGTTATTTCGAGGTCAATATGATCTGTCAATGAAATATGTATTGTATGGTAAGGGTTTATACTCCAGTACTAGTTCTGCTACTAGTTTAAATAAAACCAACTCTATTACATATTAAATTAGCTATGCCATAACATTGCAATTTTTGAAAAGCGTATTTGTATGATTTTTAGCTCAAACAGTAGATCATAGCGAAAGCAACGGCAAGGTCGTGGTTTCTGATAAAACTGATAAAATGCAAGTCGCTTTGGAAGACAAACATGTGATGTGTCTGTCCACTCCAGGTGTTTTGGTTGCATCATTTTCCTACACAGTGAAATTAAAATGCACACGTATTATAATTGCAATCCCATTATGTAATGTAAAGCTTTTCAAACTGGCTGCCAATTGAGAATGAATTCCAATTACATGAATGTGGAAGTAATTAAAAGTACCTCACGATTGCCAATAAACATTTTGCTCCAATATTCATTATTATGTACATATTTTAAATGCTAATTTAAATGTCATTTGCTACATCAGCCACTCAAAAGGATAATTTTTTTGGGGAAGTGCATAATATTTAACGCAGTGGTCACACACACACACACACACATACGGTTTTTAATTATTTACTAAACAGCAATATCTTTGCTTTCATTCTATTGCATCAGGATCAGTGTTGGGTAACCCATTACAAGTAACTTGACTTATGTAATCAGATTACCTTTTCAAGTAACTAGTAAAGTAACGCATTACTTTAAAAATTTACAACACAATATCTGAGTTACTTTTCAAAATAAGTAAGTCAAGTTACTTTCTTTTCCCATTTATTGACTGACAGCTCTCCTGTCCTCATGTTGAGACAAAATGAAGTACAGATTGTCACATTTGCTTTTGTTAACACTATCGGGAGGTTTAGGCTTTAGTGAAGGTGTACGCCATTTTAAAATGGAGTATTAATCTTTTAGCGCCACTCACTGGCCATTTCACTTTAAAACTGCTGCGAAACGCGCGGACGCCACGTATTTAGCGTTTTGCTGGAATGAGGCTGAGTCTCTGACACGAGAGTGCGCTGGTGTGTTTTAAAGCTAATCTAAATCTAATTTGCTACATCAGCCACTCAGAATATTTTTGGGGGAAGTGCATAATATTTAACGCAGTTGTCAACACACACACTCACACACAAATTGATTTATTTTTTTGAGCTCATAACCTTTTAAATTATTTACTAAACACTGCAATATATTTGCCTTCATTCTATTGCATCACGATTGACAAGTATCACCCTGGACCACAAAACCAGTCACATGGGTCACATTTTTTTTTTAAATTGAGATTTAAGCTGAATAAATAAGCTTTCCATTGGTGTATGGTTTGTTTGGACAGGACAATATTTGGAGATACAACTATTTGAAAATCTGACTACAAAAAAATCGAAACATTGCGAAAATCGCCTTTAAAATTGTCCATTTATGTTTGCGCTTTTGCTGCATCCACTCACAAAAATAAATGTTCTATATATTTACGGTAGGAAATTTACAAAATATCTTCATGGAACATGATCTTTACTTAATATCCGAATGATTTTTGGCATAAAAGAAAAATCTACAACTCTGACCCGTACAATAGTTGGCTATCGCCTCTAATATACCGTGCGACTCGAGACTCGAGGGTCACAGCTAATAATGAAATCATCCAAATGCATATGAACGAATTATGTAAAACTGCGAGTATTTTGAGCAGAAGCGTGCCAGAAGCCGCGAGTCCCTCACCTGAGCTGTGCTGGTGTGTCTGGGAGTGAGCCGTCTGAGAGGTAGACGTGGACTGGGATCTCTGGTCTGAGCTCATGTTGCTGCTGTCCTGGCCCAGACCCGAGCTGTTCTTACGGGGTTTCTTATCGGTCAGGTGCAGCGGCGAGCTCTTCTTCACGGCCCGGTTCCGCGGGCGCGCGGTGGCGTTCACTCTCAGGAACGCTTGAGCCTTGTACTCTTTGAGCTCACCGTAGTTTGCGTCCGTGACTCGACATTCGTACAAACCCTCGTCGTTCTTGCTCACCCGAGAGATCTGCAGCTTGTGGGAGATGTCGTTGCCTTGGACCTTGACTGTCTGTGAAGAGAACGGAGGATTAATCCTCGCTGGGGTATAGATGTGCTGCTCCAGACACACTTCATCAATGCTAGTGTCTTTGGTTTAGATGCCTTTTATAAAGATTTTCTCAGAAAATGCCAAGATCAAGTTATTTAAGATCTGATCTGAGGAACCTGTCGCACACAGTCCTTCTGTCGTCAGATTGATGGTTTCGAGTTGTTTTATCCAGTAAAAGTCTGCTAGTATAATTGTACAAACGTCCTCATTCAGAATATGCTTTAAACATTTTCTGCTGTGAAATATGCACTGATTATGTCTAGTAAACATAAGAATAACGTTCATATTGTTAGTAATATTTCAACTGGACTGAAGCAACTGAGGTTTCATGAGTATCACATTTTTCAAAAACTACAGCATTAAAACTACAGCTTTGATCATAAAACTAAGCATTTCAATATCACTACGGCATATTATTGGCAGATATTGACATGCAAGTATCTGCTATACTGTTATATTTCAGTGATTTACCTCATAATTTCATCTTTTTGGCCATATAAATATCAGCAGCAAATTGCATGTTTTTGCTCAGTTTGGGATACTGTTTCTTTCCTCCATATTCTCACTATATCAGACTATACAGATCATAAAAGACTGATGTATCAACTATGAGACTCAACAATAAACAATATTTTGTATTAAGTGCTCAATAAACTGCAAAACAAAACAAAATTTGACTGTTATTTCATATTTCAGGCTTTACGGGGTAAAATATTACAAATGGTCTGTATTGAGAAAATACATATGTCAGCTTTATTAAAGGCATTGTTCACCTAAAAAGGATTACAGGATCACTGCACACACAGTCTCACCCAATATTGACACAGTATATAATAAGCATAATCACATACGCTTATTTTGGTCCCTTCTTCATCAGGATCAGGATCTGGTATCAGCTCCATCTGAAACAACAAGAACAGGAGTGTTTATGGATATATAAAGTTAAAAACCATCAGCCTTTATTTTAGTGGAGAACTGCAGGGAGACCTTCCAGATTTCTATACGTGTCTCATTCTAAATCAAGTGAAATGCTGAAGTCATCTGTCCACATGTGAAGATGATTATTGTGTTCCCAGAAGCTCTTCAAACCCAGAGCACATGCAGAGATGATGCTGTATTTACAACTGAGACACTCGTGACACGCTTTGCTCTGGAACACACAGCGCAACTGATATACACGCTTAAATACACACACACTTTAAAGTTCTTCAAATACACGCAGTGTCAACTCACTGTTGGACAGAAGAGAGAGCGAGTGAGTGCGGATGATATTGGCGTATTACTGCAGAAAATGACAAACACTAGTGATGAATAACGTCACTCGTTCAATTGATTGCCTTTATTTTTCAGTGTTTTGTTTTTAATTTATTTAGATAAAATTGTAAAGAATTGAATTACCAGCTTATCAATGACAGTCAGCTGAGAAATGACACATAGAGCTGCACAAAATGTCAGAGGAAATTGTCATGAGAACTATTATCGACACTATTTATTGAGATATCAGTATGTTTGGTTGCACTCATTTCTTTGGTAATTTTGTAGCGTGTATTGATAAGTGTGCATGTGCAAACACAGCATATACGCTTCGCCTGGAACGATAATAAATGTAAGACACCAAACCAGACTGTCCCATCTGTTCATGATTGTGTGAACGGCCATTTTATACATTCTGTCTGTGGTATTTTTTTAAATATTAATTGAACATGTCAGTCAGACATTTTTCACTATTGCTCCACATTTATAAGACATTGTGCTAAAAACTGAGCAACTCATTTGTGGGTCAGATCACTTTAATACATTGTGCGCTCTTAGAAAAAAAGGGATGTTGTGCCGAGTGGGTGTCTTTAATTAATCAGCTAATTAACTCGCCTGTTCGAGCACAAAAGGTCAAATAATGGAGAACTGGAAATGGCAACATGTTGATTATCGGTTATCATTATCGGCTCAGAAATCCCACGTCTCTGCGTCTCTAATTACACGAGAACAGAAAATCCGAGAAACATTGTGTTGACCCTGAATCTGCTCGGGTCCCACGACACCATCACACACTCTGAACTCCTCAAGAGCGGTTCACTGTTTGTTCAGAGGAAGGGGAAGGATGGCGTCTCGGGCGCGAGAGATACAGAACAATGATTCATTAGAACGGGAACTGATGGCACTCCACTTTCTGCTCTTTAAGGACTCTGAAATATTCAAAAAGCACCACATCAAAAAACCATCAGCACAAAATCCATCAGGCTAAAGAGGAGTAATGCTTCCGCTCGACGACACGGGCCGAACGATGAGCTTCTGCTGGAGGTCTGAGGACATGGCTTTTAAATCAGGCAATAAGGGACAGATTAGATCCATGGTAAACATGTTCATCATTAACGCCAATAATGTCATGTTTGCTTTCGCTTTGGGAAAGTATTATCCGCTCAGGCTTCATCCTCGATAACCTTTAGAGTGAACACCTGGAAAATAAGCTCAAATGAAGAGACGTTATGAGCCGATCCCACACTATTTGACCCCGCATTTAAAACCACACATGCTTTATGCATCGGTTTAGCCGGCATCATTTATGCCAAATGGCCTTTTAAAGAGGACGAGCTGACAGGGTTCACCGCGCCCACAGAGCATCCTCGTCTGACACATGATATCAGCAACATCTGGACCACTGCTCTACGCTTCTCTGAGGTTTAGAAGAAGGGCGAGCAAGGATAGAGAGAGGGTTTTGGACAAGCAGTTGTTACTACACACACACTCTTAAAATGAAAGATTCACAGCAATGCCATTGAAGAACCAGTTTCAGTTCCTCTTTCAGTGATCCGTTCTTAAAAGAAGCATTTCTCAGTGTGACGAATGTTTTAATAATCGAAAGAACCTTTTGTCCAATAGAGTGCTAAAATGTAATTCATGGAACCGTCAATATCAATAAAGAACCTTTAATTTGACGAGTGTTAGTGTTGATACTCAAATAACCAGGGCCGGCGCTCCGCACACGCACATCACGCGCTGCGCGTAGGGCACCAAGTGCTTGGGGGGGCACCAAAAAATCTGGGTCGTGAAAAATCATCACAATAGGCTACTAGTATAAATAACAAATAAAATATGTCTAAAGCATGTTAATATACAAAAGCAATACAAAAGTAATATAGGCCTAGACCAAATTAGTCGAGAAAAAGGTGAATCTCCTTTTTCGTCTCCCTCTGGTGCCCCCCCTTCCCCACCTCCCAGTGGTCTGTTCGATTATGCCTCAATCAATGTCAAATTTGGCAGACACCGACCTCAGACATGGCCTCGAAAAGGCACCAAGAGTCGGGGGCGAAAAAAGGAAAAAGAATAGACAGCGGGATGATACTCGCGCGTCGCTTTGCAGGTAAGACAATGTTTTAAATAAAAATGTTAGTTTTGTAGCGCGGGCGCCCTTGCGTCGTGTATGCATGTCCAGGGGGGGCGTCGCTAGTAGTGCAAATGAAATGATCCGGGGCTTTTTTAGCCCTGCATGTTGAATCTTTTATTTTAACGGGGGTCCGGGGCTTTCTCCCCCGGAAAATTTTGAAACTTGGCCTGTTTAAGATGCAGTTAGTTTGTTTGGGGAGAAAAGGAAGACCGCTTAGATACGTTTTTTCGTTGTTGTTTTATGCGGATAATGCGGTCATTTTCAAGAGGTTCATAGGCCAAGGCCCAAGGGCGACATCTGTTGGTGAAACTGCAATTAGAAAAAAAAAACAAAAAACACAATCTCAGTGTTTGTATATTTTCATATTCACAGAGTTGTCAAATTATTAGGGCTGGGAAAAGATTAATCGCATCCAAAATAAAAGTTTGTGTCTACATGATATATGTGTGTGTACTGTGTATAATTATTTTGTATATATAAATACACACACATATGCACGTATATATTTAAGAAATATTTGCATGTATATACTGTATATATTTATATATAATTTATATTATATATAAATTTAAATATTTTATATATAAATAACAAATATCTCTTAAATACATAAATGCAAATGTGTATTTATATATATACAAAATAATTATACACAGTACACACACATATATCAGTTATGTACAGAATTATTATATTGTGCTTCATCAGACTAAGAAATTCTGAATGGTTGTTATTCCTTGGGTGAGGGGGTGGGGGGGTGGGGGGTGGGGGGGGGGGGGGGGGGGGGGGGGGGCACCACCAAGCATTTGTGCTTAGGGCACCCAAATGGCTAGCGCCGGCCCTGCAAATAACCCTTGTGAAATAATACACTTAATGCGTTAAAAGTAAAAAAAAACAACAACAACTGTAATTGCAGATAATATAAATGAAGGTCACCGAAGAACACTTGAAGAGAGATGATATCTGTGTTTCTCAACACACTCAAGCCTGCTTTTAAAAAGTGCACTTTGTCAAATTAAATTAAAGTACATTGTCTTCATTTTACATTTCAATCTTCCGTCGTGCTTTAAAGAAGTTCACTTATTTTGATGTGTTGACTAACATCAAAATAGTGTGTTATTCAATATTACATTCAAAGTTAAAGGTTTAGTTCACCCAAAAATGAAAATTAAGTCTGCGACATGGAATATTTAAACATTTTCTTTAATGACTCTCTGGGCCGTCCGGTGTCATTCCCTTAGGGAGCCTATGTAGCAGTCATAAACCTCTCAGATTTAATCATAAATATCTTCATTTGTGTTCCGAAGACGAACGAAGGTCTTACGGGGTTGGTACAGCATGGGGGTGAGTAATTAATGACTTAATTTTCATTTTTGGGTGAACTAACCCTTTAATATATGTAGATGTACTATATTGCAACTTCAATATTATACATATGTCATTATTAATGCATTTGAATACATGACAAAAAAGTTTCATTAGAAATGAGTCTATTTAGTTTACCTTCAATGTTTGACAGTAGATTCGACTTTATTTACAAGTTTCTATGAAATTACATTTATATGCACTGAAGTCCTGCTAAACTGGGTCAAAAACTAGTCGAACTTGAATTGATTTAATATAAATAATACATTTTGATGCAGCTTGCAGTTAAAGGTCCGAAAACTTCCACAATAAGTACTCTTTGTAAAAGTATGTTAAAGTATGTTGGGTTTTCACAAGTGGAACTGGTAACTGGCCTTTTCAAAGTAATTCTACCATTATTAATAGGTTTTCCAAGACCATGTATGTCATCTGTTCACAGTATTACCAATGAAGTTCATAGTTTCATGCACTACTATAGAAAATGGAGATAAAATAAGGGGAACATCCATGAATAAATCCTCTAAAAAATGCGTTATATAAATGTCATTTGTCATAACAGTGTCCAAAGTTAGAAAAAAAAATTATGTAAAACATAATCAAATAATTATAATTTAATCCATGTTTACTGAGAAGCAAAACTGCACAAGATAATAAGACATGGTTTTTAGATAGTATTAATTACATGTCTTACCGCATTGGCATGCTTTAAGCATATCAGCAAATGTAAAATAGTTTATAATGCATTTCATTTTCTCATGATGTAATTCTTGTCTGAAATAAATGCATCTTCTTTTAAAGACATTAAGATATGTTTACTGGAAAAGAAAGGCAGCAGGGATTAATAAGGTTATGGTTTGCAGACGGACGGCGGTGAAAGCATCGGATAACTCACTCACACACACACACACACACACACACACACACACACACCTGACGTCTCTCTAATACGACCCGCAGATCTCCATTACGCTGAGATCGTATCTCTGTAGAACACAACAGCGTTTAGCTGGACCTCCCATTACAATCGAATACAATTAAACTAAATGTGCTTTAATGAGTCTCCAATGTCTATAGCGGCTCTGGGTGTTCAGCACTGACTGCGATACTGAGACTGCGTTTCATTCAGTTCAAACTAAATATATATATATATATATATAGACAAAAGAGGTAAACGTCATAATTAATTGTGAGAAATGAACCTAAAGGAATCTTGTTAGGTTTTCTCTCTTCTATATAATGAAAGTATTTAATGAATGAATGTCGAACTTCAAAATGGAAAGAAAACCCATAAAAGCACAAAAGTATCAATATGAGTTTTGAATATAGCCTCTATTATAGCTTTATGAGAGGAAAGGGCAGGAATACATCGGTCTGATGAATGTTAATATTATTACACTTTACAATAATGTTACATTTGTTAACATGAGTAAACTTTAGCTAATTTGAACTAACAATGAAAAATACTTATTCAAATAGCATTTACTAATCTTCATTTAATTTACGAATACATTTTTAAAATCAAAATTATAAATCTGAACATTAATGAAGTGCAAACTAACAAACAAACAATTGTGACACTTTTGCAATAAGGTTAACATTAGTTAACATGAACTAATAATGAACTGCACGTATACAGTATTTATTCATCTTTGTCAATATTAATTTCAACATTTACTAATACATACATTATTAAAATCTTGTTAACATTAGTTAATGCACTGTGAACTAACATGAACAGCTGTATTTTTTATTAACATTATCATTGTCAGTTCATGTTAATACATTAATGTTAACTAATAAACCTTATTGTACAGTGTTACCCAAACAATGAACAACTGTATTTGTATTAAGGTTAATAAATGCTGTAAACAATAAATGCTCATAGTTATTAATAATACCAGTTAATATTAACAAACCAGACCTTATTAATATTATATTTAAAGACCTTATTAATATAAATTTAAAGAACAGCAGTATGTTATGGCATTATTTAAAAAAGAACACATTTCAAACATGGCAGCTCTGAGAACAGTTTGAGCATGTCGTTGGATGTGTTAATGTGTTTGGTCTTGGTGGACGAGATCTGCTGCTTTAGAGAGAGTCTGAACTCAAAGATCCTCAGAACACTCAAACACTCACCCAGACTATTCAAATGCTGTGCGAGCGATCTCATTGGCTGCCGGATCAGCAGAGCCAATCAGCTTGAGCCATGAGCTGACGATGTGATTGCTCTCGAGTTTCTAGCCTGAAATAGACACATGTCATTTGCTCTCACACACACTGTCTTGTTCACGCAGAGCAGCTTAAGCAAGTTATCATTAAGTAATAAGTTCACACTAAGTTTAATAATGTGGGAAACAAACGCAACATGTTTCCATTGCTCTTCATGCATGCGAATGCGCTTCTGCCCGACAGCCCGATACCTTTGGCAGCGTCAAGTCATTTGTGATTCTTACGCTCTTCATTACAGCAAACCGTCGTTCTTCATGTCCGCTGAAATTGACTTCTTGTAAAATGTGGCCCTGCAATTATTTTGCATAATGCACAAGGCTCTGAGGTCCCCAACACTAAATTAACGTCAGGGAAGAAGGATAGCATCATCTATATTAAGATATAAACATATTTCACTTGAATGGCCACAGCCGTCAAGCATATTTCACCATGAAGACGGAGATTAAGCCCTCGGATATCTGCAGCTGAACCCTGAGGATATCATTATTATGAATCTGTGTCTCCCTGCTTATGAGGATATTGAACAGTGAGGGTTTTGTTGTACTCAGGGTAAACAGTGTGTTTAGAAACACACTTCACCACACCAGCTCCATCCCATATCCGCTCAACACACAGTTTCATCCACGTAAAGCTGGCCGAACTTCAACAAGTTATTATATTGCTCTGGTATGCTGTGTGAAGGGTGATGCATTATGATGGCCTTGCTTTACAACAGATGAAATACGGCTGAGCCAGCACATGCAAACAGAGCCGGAGAGCACGAGGAACACACTCCTCTCCTCGCGTAATGACATCTGGGCCTGTGCAATGAAGTGAATGTGTGTGCATCTGCAGATTTCAGAACACTTAAGCAATAATGCACACGGACGCGAGGGTCTTTGCTTGCGAGGTAGAGTAGGCAATGATCAATCCACTCAACAGATTCCACAATAAAAGCATCGGGTTTGCCAATTAATGGCAGTCATCAGAGTCTTTCCCTCATTTATCAGTGTCATTGGAGATTAAGAGTGATCAGTGATCAGTAAGTGCAGCTTATTATTCATGATAGTCCTTTTACGTTTTTAACACAAAGCAATTTAGCATTTAATATTTTTCTAAAAGTACTTTTTTTTTTTTTTATTAAAAAAAATACTCAACAAGCTCACCAAAATTCTGCTCACCAAGGTTGCATTAGTGTATAAAAGCAATTAAAATAACATAAACTGTTATATTTTATACAAATATTTTAATTAAATATAAATATGGAAATAAAATAAAATTTAGTTTTTTGTAAAAAAATAATCAAATAAAATATAACAAAACAAAATAAAATAGGCCTATATATATATATATTTAAATGTAAATAAATCAAATTAAATCAAATTCAATTACATCCAAGAGCTGCCCGGTGCCGTTCATACACACACTCTTTCCATGAGAGCAAACTGATCCTGCGTTGGTTCTTCCCTCTGCTCAGTGGAAGAGGTCATTAGTGGAGCGACACATCCTTAACCTCACATGCAACAGACATCATGTACTCTCCTCAACCCATTGAACCCATTTTGAACCGGTTTTCTGCACACAAATCCACTGTTACACAATAAATTGTGCGCGAGTACCAACTCTGCACCACTTTCGAGTTTCAATTGCCTCTCTGCATTGACAGATTGTTGAAACATGTCAAATGTGGGATAGCAACACACTTGTTATGCTGAGAAAGCTTGCTAATGCCCAGAGGGATGATATCATTTACTCTGGGCACAGACACACTGTTGTGCGAGTCATGAATTATTCAGGCCCGTGGAGAGGCAACAGGGCTGTTTAGCAGTGTGTGAATATATGTATATGAAGGAAATTATTGTATTTGACAACTGCTCTCGGAGTGACGCCAGACAGATGTTGTTTATGATTGATTTCGGCTCTTGCAATAGAGTTAACAAGTGTTCCTTGTCACTCGTTGACAAACCTTGAGAAAACAATGCATCTAACTAGAACCGAAGCACTGACTAGATATAAGGCTCTATAGTTGTTTTTGCTTTTGGAGAATATTTGTCTAATTAGTTTATTGTAAGAAAGACATCTGTAGAAAAACATATGTCCAGGCTGAAAATTACTAATATGTTTACAGACATTTCCTTTAACACTCAAACACAACACAGTGTAATGCGTGACACAAACTACAGCCGGATTCAATACGGAAATTTCCATTTTAAATAGCAAGGTGTTTTTATGGACTTTTCTGAGAGTGTTTGGTCTTTTAGATTTATAGAACTTTTAGAATGGAAAGAAGAAGAAAACATATATACAGTTTACATTAAAGCTGCAGTCCGGAGTTTTTCCTCTTTGTCGCCATCTCTGTTCGAAATCTGCAATTGCAGTCATTGGATGATCAGCTTTACGTGGGTTGTGCCTCGGCACGGCACAGCGCGGATGAACACGATGTTTGAGGAGAGTGTGTGTCTGTAAGTCGCCGCCGGTGTGGATACTGGCGTTCGCAATCACAGATTATACTTTTGGAAGTATGACCAACATAATAATTTTCACCGGGAAATGTAATCTGAACAAGTAACATCCAGTTTTGCTCTTCTGACCAACTAAGGGGAAAAAAAAGCATTGCTGTAAATCGTGCTGATTAAATCTAACGATCAATTATCATATCACGTCAAACCGTGCAAATTATACTTTGTTCTCAAATTGTTAATGTTCAACATCAGCATTGCGTGACGACATCTAATGCCCTTCCGATATTATCCTTGTTTTCGCATGGGTCGTTGCAGCCTCTCTTCTTCTGTAGCCGATCTGAAGTCCCAAGTCTTCTGCATTTTAAAGCGGGTGAATCTCTAGTTGTCACTGGTGATTGTCGCTTGAACCTTTCTGGATCCGCCATCAAATTAATAAGTTTATTAATATCAAGTGCTGTGAGAAAAGGCTATAAATCTCCACCTCCAGCATCCTCACACTCAATATAGCTTAGACTAGCCGAGACTCCTTCTTTATGTGTACAGATGTGTGTGTAGAGATGTGTGTGTACAGAGGTGTGTGTACAGATGTGTGTGTGTACAGATGTGTGTGTAGAGATGTGTGTGTAGAGATGTGTGTGTACAGAGGTGTGTGTACAGATGTGTGTGTGTACAGAGGTGTGTGTACAGATGTGTGTGTGTACAGATGTGTGTGTACAGATGTGACGTAATGACGCAAAGACATGCTCGAATCTCCCGCTGAAATCCACCAGTACCACTGGAGTTAAAAACATTTTTACAAGCGTACCGCTGTGAGCCGAGCTACGGCAAGCAGAGAGCGTTGAACACTGGCTGGGTATGTATTGCTCAAGCATTTATTTTGGATAATTTTTAACCCCAAAAAGTTACGGACTGCAGCTTTAAATAATAATAAAGTGCCCATATGATGCTATTTTAAAGGTTCCTAATTTTGTTTTGGAGTCTCCTACAATAAGTTTACACACACGTCAAAAAAGCACATTCATATCAGCTCTTTTCTCACAGTGTCTGTAACGGTTCAATTAAGGATTCAGTCTTTCTAAACCCCGCCTCTCTGAGAGCTGCTCTGTTCTGATTGGTCAGACACCCCAGTCTGTAGTGATTAGTTGAAATGTCTATTATCATATGTGAATTTCAGCTCTTCCTCAGCGCTTAATACACACTGATATGAACAGTAACGACAGCATCGTTTTTTCTGTATCATTTTGAGCGTGAAATAAAATGTGATTTGTAGAAAAAAAATGTTTATCAGATGTATTGTGTTCAAATACACAGCTAATTTTAAAAGATAAAGACACTTCTGTACTCCGATAATCGTGTATGTAGGTCTAGCTAAAGCTAACCGGCCAAACATTGGCGTGTCGATGCGGCTTCATAAATTCTAGAGACACATAAATACATTTAACAGATAATTCAAGGTTTCTGAACACCATGAGGGTCTGTGGAAAGCGATGCATTCGCTCCGTCTCTATATACTTTATTATTCCAAGCGATGAGTAAATGTTGCATTATTAATAAGACCTGCTTTTCTCTGCATTCAGCACATTCACTCACTGGAAGCCTGTATACTTTGCTAAGGGGGGGGGGAATTTCATGATCTCGCGCTGTCCTAATGGACGGGCAAACTCTTGCAATAGCAGAATAAACACATATAGTGCTGCTCCTCGGCGCTGACGACGACAGTAAGTGAATCCGACAGCACGGATATATTCTGCAACACACACTGGGATTCACAGAGTGATTTACTGTTTCAGGACGGTTGTAGCTTGTAAGACTGTAACCAGTGTGGATATCTAAATCAAATCAAAGAAATCCGGCAATTGTTTTAATTTATGATGTAGTGCATATACTTTGTCAGTAGTTCTAGACGAGCCTGACATTATGATGCCAATTAAGATGTGATGTGCACTCAAATGAACTCTATTGGGAAAAACAGACACATTTCATATTCATTGCTCACTTAAAGAGAAACATGAAGCTTTTTAAAACTTACACAACAAACTGAGAATGTGCATTAGGTGTTCGTGACGCTTTCTATCATGGTGCATGTCAGAATCACAGTAATAACAAGATTTCGACGTGTAAAAAGCAGTCACGCCCTCGTAGAACTCGTAATTACAAGTTTTTGTTGTAAATGTTTGTACTACGTGACTTCTGCAGGTTCATTTTAGTGTTGATAGAGCTGCCATAGAAACATATGAACGTCACGGTTTGTCATCTCGTAATTATGGGTATTACGCAACGCTATCTCACGACCAATTCGTACGAGTGAGTAAAAGGTGGCTAATTCATGCGAATTCGTACGACCTCACCCTAAACCCCAGTGACGGCTAGGTTTAGGGGCGGGGTCAGGAGTAGTTCATTCGTACGAATTGGGCAACTCGTAAAATATGTACGATTTAGCAAAAATCATACGAATTCTTACAGGGGAGGTTGTATGAATTCGTACGAATTAGCCACCTCGTAAAATTTGTACGAATTGCCGTGAGATCGGGTTGGTATCACGACATGCCGTGAACGCAGCTTTAGCATTTCTGTGCAGCCTCAGAGAATGATGGGAAATGTAGTTTAGTCTTTCTACTCATAGACTGCATTAATGAGAAGTGTTTGCTGAAGCTTATTTGTACTTCATGAACAGTACACCAACTGTGTACAGCATCCCTAAGTACTTGTTATTATTAATATCAATTTGCTTCCTCCCTAAGTCTGGTTGTAGCCTCCTAGTGGCTGTACATAGCTGTACACAAGTATAGAGTTTCGTGCGACACTAGTGGCACCTTGCTGAATTGCAAAAAACATCATACTTAGCAAACGGCTGAGACGCGACGTCTCCCCGAGTCCAACATCACAAACGCAGCTCTTACGCGTGCTTGTGAAGGTCTCAGCAGGTCAAACTAGTCCACTTTCAATAAAAGGACCACTATATTAGCAATACTTGTAGCTCTGTTGCTATGTGTCATGAGTAAGTAATTGAGTAACTGACATGAACGCGAGTGTTTTGCTTAAAATAAATCCATCCAACATAAACCGGACGCCTTTGTGACATGACGCACCACAAGTGTCTGAGTCTGTCTACACTGCAGACATCAGAGTAAACTATATAAACTGGTACATTTGTGTTTCTGAACAGGTGCATGATGATGTTGTAGTTAGTTACTTTTTATGAAAAGTATGTAACAAATGTGTTGCATTACTTTTGCGTTACTTTTTCTCACCTGGGCTGGGCTTGCTTGTTTGTTTTTTAATAACAACAAAAAAAGTCATAGTTTTGGCAAATGTTAAGGCCCTTTCTCACCGAAAGTGAAGTGAATGAGCGTCAGGCTGAAGTAAATGCATATTTACTCCTATACAGTAGAGGGCGCCGCTCAAACTAACCTTTCAGTTGCGGCTGTTCTGGATTAAAGAACAATAGGATACAGGAGAACAAAGTTAAACACTCTTCTTTCTAATCTAAAGTAATTTTTGCTTATTAGTATCGTTGAATTAGATCATTGAAGGGCAGCAGCAAATACAATGGTTAATAAAGTGAGATTAAATACATAAATTATATTTGTGTATTTTAACATAGTTCATTATAAAAGTTTGCGTAAACTACTACTACTAAAGTACTATTACTAGTACTACTAAAGCAACACAACAGAGGTTACTTCTATTTGTCTAATATATATATATATATATATATATAGGCAATTTTTCAGTGAATAAAAACTTAAAACTTAAAGGTCCTTGATTCTACATGTATGTGCCCTTTAAATCAAGTCAAGTCAAGTCACATTTATACAGCGCTTTTTACAACACAGATTGAATCAAAGCAGCTTTACAGAGATAACAGGAAAATAATGCAACTAAGTTTGTTTCCAGAAGAAAATAGCGTCACAGTCCAGCTTATGTAAGTTCAGTGCTATTTCATTTTTGTTGTAAAAAAGTTATTAATTTAGTTCATTTATATATATCGCCGCTGTGGAGAAAACCGTGATGTCATTGTCCAGCTCAGTTCAGTTCCCTTTCGAAGGGAACTCAACAATACGTCATCGACGTTATGGGGAAACGCCTCAGGCGTGACAGGTGTCTGAAATCAAATACCAACTCACAGCAATCATGTTGACCGGCGACAGCCCGTGCATCATCAGCTCGAATGATGAGCGCGTCAATCTGGATGTATAAAAAGGGTGCCTTGAAACCGTGACAACATCCTTTCGTCTTCAGGGACTGTTTGTCTGTTTGAAAAATAATCAACGTGCAAGATGAAGCGTGCAGAGAAGCGGCGTAATACCTTCCGCAAGTGTGCTGACCCGTGTCCTAGATATTTGACACCGGGAGATTCACACGATCTGTGCGTGTTTTGCCTGGGGGAAGAGCATGCGCGGGAAGCTCTCGAGGGAGCTTTCTGCGCGAACTGTGAGAGTTTTACGATCAAAACTCTCCGCTCTCGTCTGTCCCACTTCTCGAGGGAAGTGGGCGCGGCATCTGAACCCCGCGGTTCCGGTCCCGCTCGGGCTGAGGCTCAGCGGCGGTTGATCTCGTGGGGTTCTCAGATGGAGCTGGCAGATCATCTGGAGAGGGGTGTTAACCTCTCGGATGATCTGCCAGCTGACGAGGGTGAGTTACAGGTCGATGTTGAGGATGTTCTTTCTCTCTCTGATGGATCTGTAACTGGTTCTCTTCGGGCCGGGCAGGAGGTGGGTGTTGATGATGTCAGTTTGGTCGAGACCGAACCATCTCAGCCCTCCTGCCCAGTGTACGCTGAGCTGGTGGATGTTATGGGGCGCGCCACGGAAAGATTGCAGCTGCAGTGGAGGCGCGTCCGGGAGGAACCCGCTCGTGGTATCTTGGATGACCGGTTCCTCCCCACCAGTAAGCCACCAGCTCGGTTGAGCCTTCCATTTCTTCCCGATCTTCACTCTGAGATCGAGAAGGCATGGAAGAACCCGTTCTCCGCGCGTCTCTATCTGCATCAGCGGGCTAGTTTCGCTGCTGTGGAGGGAGCCGCAGAGCACGGGTATGTGTCGATGCCGCCAGTGGACGAGACGTTGGCTAACTATCTCGCCTCTGGTCGGTCATCTTCACTAGAAGCTCCGACCCTGCCATCCAAGCCGCTCAAGACAACTTCGCGCTTGAATGGCAGAGCGTACACGGCAGCAGGTCAGGCGGGTGCGGTTCTACACACCCTCGCGGTCCTTCAGGCCTACCAAGCCGACCTGCTGCGGGACCTCGATCAGGGGGCCGGCCTGTCCCCTGACGCAGTCGCGGAGCTGCGCCGCACCACGGATCTGACTCTCCGGGCCACCAAGCAGTCTGCGGTTTCCATCGGTCGTGCGATGGCTGCTATGGTGGCCACGGAGAGGCATCTGTGGCTCAACCAGGCTGACATCGGGGAGAAAGAAAAAACCTTTCTCCTCGATTCGCCGGTTTCGCCTTCTGAGCTTTTCGGACCTTCTGTCGAGACAGTGGTCGATAAGTTCAGGGAGGCGAGGGCGCGCTCTGCGGCGTTTAAGAGCTGCATACCGCGGAGGTCCTCGGCCCAGCCCAGGCAGGCGGGAGGGCCTGGTCCGTCGTGGTCTGAGGATCACAGACGAACCCAGAAGGCCAGTGTCGCTTCCCGTGCACCCCCTCCTCCTAGCAGGGGGAGCAGGGTGCGCAGGAGGCGTAACTCCCGCGGGAGGCAGGATCTCAGGGAGGTGATCCAGAGTAAACGTTCTCGGACTGAACGTTAGACATCACCTCCCTGGATCTTGTCTCCTGACCACCATCGCTCCCAGGCTCCTCCTACATCAGGTACATCAGAAAACAAACGAAGATAATGTATTGTAAAGTGAGTTGAGCTTCCACATGTGGTGGTTGCTTGGTTACAGGCCTCACCAGGCCTTCCAGGCTATGAGCTTCCATATGTCAGGTCTCAGGCCTTATCCAGCCTTCCTGAATATGAGCTCCCACACACGGTGGTCGCCAGGTTACAGGCCTCACCGGCCTTCCTGGTTATGAGCTCCCACATGCTGTGGTCGCCAGGTTACAGGCCTCGCCAGGCCTTCCTGGTTATGAGCTCCCACATACTGTGGTCGCCAGGTTACAGGCCTCACCGGCCTTCCTGATATGAGCTCCCACATACTGTGGTCGCCAGGTTACAGGCCTCACCGGCCTTCCTGGTTATGAGCTCCCACATGCTGTGGTCGCCAGGTTACAGGCCTCACCCGGCCTTCCTGGTAAGAGCTCCCACATGTTGTGGTCGCCAGGTTACAGGCCTCACCGGCCTTCCTGGTTATGAGCTCCCACATACTGTGGTCGCCAGGTTACAGGCCTCACCGGCCTTCCTGATATGAGCTCCCACATACTGTGGTCGCCAGGTTACAGGCCTCACCGGCCTTCCTGATAAGAGCTCCCACATACTGTGGTAGGCAGGTTACAGGCCTTACTAGGCCTTCCTGAATATGAGCTCCCACACACGGTGGTCGCCAGGTTACAGGCCTTGCCAGGCCTTCCTGGTAAGAGCTCCCACATATTGTGGTAGTCAGGTTACAGGCCTCACCGGCCTTCCTGGTAAGAGCTCCCACATACTGTGGTCGCCAGGTTACAGGCCTCACCCGGCCTTCCTGGTTATGAGCTCCCACATACTGTGGTCGCCAGGCTACAGGCCTCACCGGCCTTCCTGGTTATGAGCTCCCACATACTGGGTTTCAGGTTACAGGCCTTACTAGGCCTTCCTGAATATGAGCTCCCACACACGGTGGTCGCCAGGTTACAGGCCTCACCGGCCTTCCTGGTTATGAGCTACCACATTCAGTGGTCACCAGGCTTCAGGCCTCCTCGGCCTTCCTGGTTATGAGTTGTCACATGTCAGGTTTCAGGCCTCACCAGGCCTTCCTGAATGTGAACTCCCACTCACTGTGGTCGCTTGGGTGTGGTTGTGAGCTGTCACCTGCCAGGTTGTAGGCCTCATTAGGCCTTCCTGAATGTGAGCTCCCACACATTTTGACTATCAGGTTACAGGCCTCATCTGGCCTTCCTGATTATGTCAAAATCATCCTTATGGTAAGTCACATGACGGTACGTCTTGTGTACTTTCTAAAATCCATTTTTTATGGTAAGGGTCACGCGCTGTACGCTTCGGTCAATTTCTATGTGGCCCAGACTCAAGTCTTTCACTTTGGGTCCCACTCTAGATGCGTTCTGTCGCCAAAGTTTGTTACGACAGACGCCTTTTCTGATCCAGGTCTTCCTGGATTCGGAATTACTAAGTACATGCACTTTTGTTTCATGTACTTTCTAAAATCCATTTTTATGGTAAGGGTCATGCGCTGTACGCTTCAGTCCCTTTCTATGTGGTCCAGACTCAAGTCTTTCACTTCGGGTCCCACTCTAGATGCGTTCTGTCGCCAAAGTTTGTTACGACAGATGCCTTTTCTGATCCAGGTCTTCCTGGATTCGGAATTACTAAGTACATGCACTTTTGTTTCATGTACTTTCTAAAATCCATTTTTATGGTAAGGGTCATGCGCTGTACGCTTCAGTCCCTTTCTATGTGGCCCAGACTCAAGTCTTTCACTTCGGGTCCCACTCTAGATGCGTTCTGTCGCCAAAGTTTGTTACGACAGACGCCTTTTTCTGATCCAGGTCTTCCTGGATTCAGATTTACTAAGTACATGCACTTTTGTTTCATGTACTTTCTAAAATCCATATTTATGGCCTTTCTGGAACTAGCCCCACATGGTGTGGTTGTCAGGTTACAGGCCTTGTCAGGCCTTCCTGATATGAGCTCCCTCCTACTGTGGTTGTCAGGTTATAGGCCTTGCCGGCCTTCCTGGTTTTGAGCTCCCACATTCAGTGGTCACCAGGTTTCAGGCCTCCTCGGCCTTCCTGGTTATGAGTTGTCACATGTCAGGTTTCAGGCCTCACCAGGCCTTCCTGAATGTGAACTCCCACTCACTGTGGTCGCTAGGGTGTGGTTGTGAGCTTTCACATGTCAGGTTGCAGGCCTCATCAGGCCTTCCTGAATGTGAGCTCCCACACATTTTGACTATCAGGTTATAGGCCTCATCTGGCCTTCCTGGTCATGTCAGAACCATACTTATGGTAAGTCACATGATGGAGCATCTTGTGTACTTTCTAAAAATCCATTTTTATGGTAAGGGTCATGCGCTGTACGCTTCAGTCCCTTTCTATGTGGCCAGACCCAAGTCTTTCACTTCGGGTCCCACTCTAGATGCGTCCTGTCGCCAAAATTTGTACGACAGACGCCTTTCTGGCTAACTTCTTAATTCTGATCCAGGCCTTTTCTGGACTCAGAATAATTAAGTACATGCACTTTTGTTTCATGTATTTTCTAATGTAGCCCCACGTGGTGTGGTTGTCAGGTTGCAGGCCTTATCAGGCCTTCCTGGTTATGAGCTCCCATATTCTGGGTATCAGGTTATAGGCCTCACCGGCCTTCCTGATATGACCTCCCACATTCTGTGGTCGCCAGGTTACAGGCCTCACCGGCCTTCCTGGTTATGAGCTCCCACATTCTGTGGTCGCCAGGTTACAGGCCTTGCCAGGCCTTCTTGGTTATGAGCTCCCACAGGCTGGGTTTCAGGTTACAGGCTTTACTAGGCCTTCCTGAATATGAGCTCCCACACACGGTGGTCGCCAGGTTACAGGCCTCACCGGCCTTCCTGGTTATGAGCTCCCACATACTGTGGTCGCCAGGTTACAGGCCTCGCCAGGCCTTCCTGGTTATGAGCTCCCACATACTGTGGTCGCCAGGTTACAGGCCTCACCGGCCTTCCTGATATGAGCTCTCACCTTCTGTGCTCGACAGGTTACAGGCCTCACCGGCCTTCCTGATGTGAGCTCTCAGGTAAGAACTGGAGCTCCCCACATAGGTGGTAATCAGGTCTTTGGCATCAGCAGACCTTCCTGGTTTTGATCCCTCTAAAAAACTTACTTCCTCAGTGTTCAGTACGAGCACTGGGTAGACCCATGGGTTGAGTGGACGATTTCCGTCTTTCTTGAGGTTTAGTTACACTCTCCAGGTGGTCCCGTCTCTGTGATCCGGAACTGAATGTTTCTGCCAGCTTTGCAGGCCTTCAGTTTTGAATGCCTTTTTCAAGGCAGTTTCCAGAGGCTCTGTCTCGGACAGACAGGCTATGGCCAGACTGTGCATCTTAGTTTAGATCACCAGGCCAGCCTGGTGGCATGTCAGGAGGCTTGCTCTCCTGAATAGTGACTGGCTGGGATTCCCTTGAGTCCCCTAGCCACACTCCCTAGAAGGGACCCCTTCTATTAGGAAGTTGTGGTCCTAAGCCTTTGAGCTGGCCCAGATATACCTCCCATTAACTATGCTCTGGCAGTTTCTCGGTTCATTAGCTTGGGCTATGACCGGTAGGGAGTGCTGTCACTGACAGCCCAACGTGACCTAGGGTGAGTGTGTCCTTTGTATTACTGGTTCTGACAGTTGTCACTGCCATTGGGCATGCACTCCCCTCAGTATGGCGGCGTGGGTATTTCGTTCCCCATAACGTCGATGACGTATTGTTGAGTTCCCTTCGAAAGGGAACGTCTCTGGTTACGAATGTAACCTTAGTTCCCTGAGAACAGGGAACGAGACAATACGTCTCCCTGCCATACCTCGGGGCCTGCCTGCAACAGTCCCTTCAGACGATAGGATGTTGTCACGGTTTCAAGGCACCCTTTTTATACATCCAGATTGACGCGCTCATCATTCGAGCTGATAATGCACGGGCTGTCGCCGGTCAACATGATTGCTGTGAGTTGGTATTTGATTTCAGACACCTGTCACGCCTGAGGCGTTTCCCCATAACGTCGATGACGTATTGTCTCGTTCCCTGTTCTCAGGGAACTAAGGTTACATTCGTAACCAGAGACGTTCTCATATAATGGTGTCAATGCAGGAGATCCAACGCTATCTCACGACCTCACTCGTACGAATTCGTACAATTTGTCTAAACCCCAGTGACGGTTTGGTTAACCTATGTAAAAGTCCAACCAACTCAATTCAATCACTTCACTTTAACTTAAACTGGTTAAACATGTTTTGGTCTAGTAAAAACTCTCCAGATATGTTTCACTGAAGCACATACTAGGACTCAATCAAACAGGACTTTTTACTTCCCATCATGCTTTGCAAAGGGGCTGAACTGGGAGAGGAGATGTTGAAATAAAGTGTTATTTTAAGCATTTTTTAGCAAGATGAGAAAATGGAGAGACTTTTTATTGTTTACTGCTCTATTGTGTTGGTATTTAAAAGTTTCTGTTGTGTTAGTGTTTTTACCATGGTGAAGTGCAGAACATGTTCTTGAGTTGAGGACCTGCTAACAATAAATCAAATTGCTTTAATAATAAAGCAATCACTATGGTGGTATCTCTTCTAGATTGCCAACACCAAACATCACATGTGTAAAGCAAAATCATAATTAGTTAGTTATGTACAATGAGTTTTTACTAAACCAAAACATGTTCAGAAAACGTAACCAGTTTTTAACAAAGTGATTGAATTGAGTTAGTTGGACTAACTATTTTTATAACTATTTTTCATATATTCTTCCTCAGTCAGTTGTGTTGTCTGAGCACAAGGATTTTGTATTGATTAAAAATAAACTTTTAATGTTAATTAAAACTAAGTCGGTTGTGTGAAGCCACACAATAATTGAATTGACTTGGTTTAAAGTATCTTTTATTTTTAGTGCAGTCAAAACAGATCCACTCACAAGCAGAACACACACACAACCTGAACTGATGGCAGCGAAACACACACACTACCTGAACTGATGGCAGCGAAACACACACACAACCTGAACTGATGGCAGCGAAACACACACACAACCTGAACTGATGGCAGCGAAACACACACAACCTGAACTGATGGCAGCAAAACACACACACAACCTGAACTGATGGCAGCGAAATACACACACAACCTGAACTGATGGCATCGAAACACACACACACAACCTGAACTGATGGCAGCGAAACACACACACAACCTGAACTGATGGTAGCGAAACACACACACAACCTGAACTGATGGTAGCGAAACACACACACAACCTGAACTGATGGCAGCGAAACACACACACAACCTGAACTGATGGCAGCGAAACACACAAACAACCTGAACTGATGGCATCGAAACACACACACACAGCCTGAACTGATGGTAGCGAAACACACACACAACCTGAACTGATGGCAGCGAAACACACACACAGCCTGAACTGATGGTAGCGAAACACACACACAACCTGAACTGATGGCAGCGAAACACACACACACAACCTGAACTGATGGCAGCGAAACACACACACAACCTGAACTGATGGCAGCGAAACACACACACACAACCTGAACTGATGGCAGCGAAACACACACACAACCTGAACTGATGGCAGCGAAACACACACAACCTGAACTGATGACAGCGAAACACACACACACAACCTGAACTGATGGCAGCGAAACACACACACAACCTGAACTGATGGCAGCGAAACACACACACAACCTGAACTGATGGCAGCGAAACACACACAACCTGAACTGATGGCAGCGAAACACACACAACCTGAACTGATGGCAGCGAAACACACACACAACCTGAACTGATGGCAGCGAAACACACACACAACCTGAACTGATGGCAGCGAAACACACACACACAACCTGAACTGATGACAGCGAAACACACACACAACCTGAACTGATGGCAGCGAAACACACACACACACACAACCTGAACTGATGGCAGCGAAACACACACACAACCTGAACTGATGGCAGCGAAACACACACACACAACCTGAACTGATGACAGCGAAACACACACACAACCTGAACTGATGGCAGCGAAACACACACACACACACAACCTGAACTGATGGCAGCGAAACACACACACAACCTGAACTGATGGCAGCGAAACACACACACACAACCTGAACTGATGACAGCGAAACACACACACAACCTGAACTGATGGCAGCGAAACACACACACAACCTGAACTGATGGCAGCGAAACACACACACAACCTGAACTGATGGCAGCGAAACACACACACAACCTGAACTGATGGCAGCGAAACACACACACACACAACCTGAACTGATGGCAGCGAAACACACACACAACCTGAACTGATGGCAGCGAAACACACACACACAACCTGAACTGATGACAGTGAAACACACACACAACCTGAACTGATGGCAGCGAAACACACACACAACCTGAACTGATGGCAGCGAAACACACACACAACCTGAACTGATGGCAGCGAAACACACACACAACCTGAACTGATGACAGCGAAACACACACACACACAACCTGAACTGATGGCAGCGAAACACACACACAACCTGAACTGATGGCAGCGAAACACACACACAACCTGAACTGATGACAGTGAAACACACACACACAACCTGAACTGATGGCAGCGAAACACACACACAACCTGAACTGATGACAGTGAAACACACACACAACCTGAACTGATGACAGCGAAACACACACACACACAACCTGAACTGATGGCAGCGAAACACACACACAACCTGAACTGATGGTAGCGAAACACACACACAACCTGAACTGATGGTAGCGAAACACACACACAACCTGAACTGATGGCAGCGAAACACACACACAACCTGAACTGATGGCAGCGAAACACACACACAACCTGAACTGATGGCATCGAAACACACACACACAACCTGAACTGATGGTAGCGAAACACACACACAACCTGAACTGATGGCAGCGAAACACACACACACAACCTGAACTGATGGCAGCGAAACACACACACAACCTGAACTGATGGCAGCGAAACACACACACACAACCTGAACTGATGGCAGCGAAACACACACACAACCTGAACTGATGGCAGCGAAACACACACACAACCTGAACTGATGGCAGCGAAACACACACACAACCTGAACTGATGGCAGCGAAACACACACACACAACCTGAACTGATGGCAGCGAAACACACACACAACCTGAACTGATGGCAGCGAAACACACACACAACCTGAACTGATGGCAGCGAAACACACACACAACCTGAACTGACTGATGGCAGCGAAACACACACACAACCTGAACTGATGGCAGCGAAACACACACACAACCTGAACTGATGGCAGCGAAACACACACACACACAACCTGAACTGATGGCAGCGAAACACACACAAAACCTGAACTGATGGCAGCGAAACACACACACACAACCTGAACTGATGACAGTGAAACACACACAAAACCTGAACTGATGGCAGCGAAACACACACAACCTGAACTGATGGCAGCGAAACACACACACAACCTGAACTGATGGCAGCGAAACACACACACACACAACCTGAACTGATGGCAGCGAAACACACACACAACCTGAACTGATGGCAGCGAAACACACACACAACCTGAACTGATGACAGTGAAACACACACACACAACCTGAACTGATGGCAGCGAAACACACACACAACCTGAACTGATGACAGCGAAACACACACACACACAACCTGAACTGATGGCAGCGAAACACACACACAACCTGAACTGATGGTAGCGAAACACACACACAACCTGAACTGATGGTAGCGAAACACACACACAACCTGAACTGATGGCAGCGAAACACACACACAACCTGAACTGATGGTAGCGAAACACACACACAACCTGAACTGATGGCAGCGAAACACACACACAACCTGAACTGATGGCATCGAAACACACACACACAACCTGACCTGATGGTAGCGAAACACACACACAACCTGAACTGATGGCAGCGAAACACACACACACAACCTGAACTGATGGCATCGAAACACACACACAACCTGAACTGATGGCATCGAAACACACACACACAGCCTGAACTGATGACAGTGAAACACACACACAACCTGAACTGATGGCAGCGAAACACACACACAACCTGAACTGATGGCAGCGAAACACACACACAACCTGAACTGATGGCAGCGAAACACACACACACAACCTGACCTGATGGTAGCGAAACACACACACAACCTGAACTGATGGCAGCGAAACACACACACACAACCTGAACTGATGACAGTGAAACACACACACACAACCTGAACTGATGGCAGCGAAACACACACACAACCTGAACTGATGACAGTGAAACACACACACACAACCTGAACTGATGGCAGCGAAACACACACAACCTGAACTGATGGCAGCGAAACACACACAACCTGAACTGATGACAGCGAAACACACACACACAACCTGAACTGATGACAGTGAAACACACACAACCTGAACTGATGGCAGCGAAACACACACACAACCTGAACTGATGGCAGCGAAACACACACACAACCTGAACTGATGGCAGCGAAACACACACAACCTGAACTGATGGCAGCGAAACACACACAACCTGAACTGATGGCAGCGAAACACACACAACCTGAACTGATGGCAGCGAAACACACACACACAACCCGAACTGATGGCAGCGAAACACACACAACCTGAACTGATGGCAGCGAAACACACACACACAACCTGAACTGATGGCAGCGAAACACACACAACCTGAACTGATGGCAGCGAAACACACACAACCTGAACTGATGACAGCGAAAAACACACACACACCCTGAACTGATGGCAGCGAAACACACACACAACCTGAACTGATGGCAGCGAAACACACACACAACCTGAACTGATGGCAGCGAAACACACACAACCTGAACTGATGGCAGCGAAACACACACACAACCTGAACTGATGGCAGCGAAACACACACACACACACACACAACCTGAACTGATGGCAGCGAAACACACACACAACCTGAACTGATGGCAGCGAAACACACACACAACCTGAACTGATGGCAGCGAAACACACACACACAACCTGAACTGATGACAGCGAAACACACACACAACCTGAACTGATAGCAGCGAAACACACACACAACCTGAACTGATGGCAGCGAAACACACACACACAACCTGAACTGATGGCAGCGAAACACACACACAACCTGAACTGATGGCAGCGAAACACACACACACACAACCTGAACTGATGGCAGCGAAACACACACACACAACCTGAACTGATGACAGCGAAACACACACACAACCTGAACTGATGGCAGCGAAACACACACACAACCTGAACTGATGGCAGCGAAACACACACACAACCTGAACTGATGGCAGCGAAACACACACACAACCTGAACTGATGGCAGCGAAACACACACACAACCTGAACTGATGGCAGCGAAACACACACACACACAACCTGAACTGATGGCAGCGAAACACACACACAACCTGAACTGATGGCAGCGAAACACACACACACAACCTGAACTGATGGCAGCGAAACACACACACACACAACCTGAACTGATGGCAGCGAAACACACACACACACAACCTGAACTGATGGCAGCGAAACACACACACACAACCTGAACTGATGACAGCGAAACACACACACAACCTGAACTGATGGTAGCGAAACACACACACAACCTGAACTGATGGCAGCGAAACACACACACAACCTGAACTGATGGCAGCGAAACACACACACAACCTGAACTGATGGCAGCGAAACACACACACACAGCCCGAACTGATGGCAGCGAAACACACACACAACCTGAACTGATGACAGTGAAACACACACACACAACCTGAACTGATGGCAGCGAAACACACACACACAACCTGAACTGATGGCAGCGAAACACACACACACACAACCTGAACTGATGACAGCGAAACACACACACACACAACCTGAACTGATGACAGCGAAACACACAACCAACCTGAACTGATGACAGCGAAACACACACACAACCTGAACTGATGGCAGCGAAACACACACACAACCTGAACTGATGGCAGCGAAACACACACACAACCTGAACTGATGGCAGCGAAACACACACACACAACCTGAACTGATGGCAGCGAAACACACACACAACCTGAACTGATGGCAGCAAAACACACACACACAACCTGAACTGATGGTAGCGAAACACACACACACAACCTGAACTGATGGCAGCGAAACACACACACAACCTGAACTGATGGCAGCGAAACACACACACAACCTGAACTGATGGCAGCGAAACACACACACAACCTGAACTGATGGCAGCGAAACACACACACACAACCTGAACTGATGGCAGCGAAACACACACACAACCTGAACTGATGGCAGCGAAACACACACACACAACCTGAACTGATGACAGTGAAACACACACACACAACCTGAACTGATGGCAGCGAAACACACACACAACCTGAACTGATGACAGCGAAACACACACACACAACCTGAACTGATGGCAGCGAAACACACACACAACCTGAACTGATGACAGCGAAACACACACACAACCTGAACTGATGGCAGCGAAACACACACACACACACACACACAGATGATCCTCCACAGACACCTTACACACACACACACACACACACACACACACACACACAGAAGCTGGCCATCCTTTATAGCCTCCTTTAGTTTACTAAAATAACTAAAATTTTAACAAAAAAATTTGAAATGAAAACATGAAAATGAAAAACTAATCGAAAAATATTGATACATATATAATAGCATCTCAATTATACTCAAATATCAGTAACAGTTTACAATAAGGTTCATTAGTTAACATTAGTTACTGTATTAACTAACATCAACTAACAGTGAGCAACACATTTGTAATATTTATTAATCTTTGTTAATGTTAGTTAATAAAAAATACAGATATTCATTGTGTGTTCATGTCAGTTCACAGTGCATTAACTAATGTTAACTAAGGAACCTTATTGTAAAGTGTTACTTCATATTTACACTGCTGAACAAATTAAAATAATGTTTTGAGAGAGTTTATTAAGTCCATAGGGCTGAAAGTGGCCATCGTTGCAGAAATACCCATAAATAATATAAAGATCATGAGCTGGTGTAGTAGCGCGTCCGTGTTCTGCATCATGATATCTGAAGTAAGCCGAGGCTTTGAAGGAGAATGTCACACGAGTGATGTTTCCCTGAGACTTCGCTTATCATACACTGCTTTTAAAAATGAGCTTTTCTATCAGCTTTATGGAATATTGTACAGGTAGAGAAATTACTTCCATTAAAACATCGAAGCAGAGGTTTGATAATTTCAGGTTTCTCTGAATCACATCATTATTAAGGTTCCACTCAACCTTCAGCTAAACACAAGTGGTGCTTTATTATAACATAACCAGTAAATATAACATAATTTACTGCTTCATTATATACAGACCTTCAAGGATTGAGACGAGGGTAAGGAGATATTGTTAAGAGTGAATCACTTCTTATTATTCATTTCTAGCATGATTTAATGCCGGTTCCAACCTTCAAGTTCTATTTCTCCTTTCCAGATTTGAGCTGTAAGAATTAATCCGCATATGTATCGTGATCATAAACTATCAGATGCACTGCAATGTTAAGGACACCATGGCTTTTGCATATCAGATGATGACCATCACCGCTAATGCATCGAAATATCAAACACACAATTCAACATGGCTTTCTCGCTCCCTCTGAAGGGTATTTATAAAGTCTTCATGAAAGGCAAGTTGCGCTCGTCTTCTCTCCTCTATTGTGTCGTATATCGAGTGAAACGCTTCTGGAACAAGAACACGTGTGGGCGGGGCTTGATTGTGTCTGTGGGGAACTGATTGGATGGTTGTGGTTTGCTATTGGCTGATCTCCTGTGAGTGACAGGTTATAGCCCCGCCCTCGTCATCAGAGAAGAGAAGAGATGCTGCACGAGGAACTGATTCTCATTCAACATTATTAACACTATAATGATGATGTGCACCGATGAATCATTTACAATAAACACTGCAATATTCCATGAAAAAAATAGAATTGTGAGTTTTGATTGCATGCCGACTTGAGCGTTTCAGGAGGACCTTCAATCTCATTTCACTGATTGCAACACCTGACCTCCATTAGCCTCTGGAAAGTCATCAGCCCGGGTTCACACACACGCTCCAGTGTTAATAATGTGTTCAGTGTTGACAAGAAGTGGACTTGTTTAGTTCATGTGTAGAGTTAAACAATCATGTAAACATACACATTTTGATAACACTTTATAATAACTGCGTGCTATAAATCATTAGTTAATTCATCATTTATAAAGCATTAATAGACTCAGATTCATACAGGTTTGTAAATACAGCTTTACATGCTTTATTCTTGATTCATAAGCATATCTATAATGTGTTTAATGATTGTATTTTCATACTTTATTAAGCATCAAAATAATGCTAAATCTAAATAATGCATTACATTCTTTACAACCCAGTTATTTAGGAGTTGTCAGTGGTTCATAAGATCACTTAGAAAGTGCAAGTAAATTATTAATAAACGATTTAAGTGTATATTTATCCATATCATTTAGACATAAATACTCAGTGTGTTAATAAATGCTTTATTAACGTGTATTCCTACTGTAGTTCATGATTAATTAAAGGTATTGTAGGTAGGAATTTTATAAACACTTTTTTCCAAATTTGTTTAAACTTTCTGTATATATCAATGCATAATTAAAATGTAAGTACTCTGATAAAAAGAGTATAAAAATCGAGTGACTCTAGACCGTTTAATCTGCACTAAACACAGCTCATTATTTACATTCGGGACGAAACACAGAATTGGCTTAGGCGACTGTCACTCTCTCGCAACCATGGCAACCACCCTTTTGCCACACAGGACCTGCCCACTTGCGCGCGCATCCGTTTGATTTGAGGAATTCAAGAGGCACGGAACCTAGGAATAGCAAAACAATGGCAGAGAAAGACCAACCAAAATTCACACATGCAGTTCGCGAAGGCAAACCAGGCAAAAAAAGGAAGACAGTAACGTTACTAGAAAAGGTAATGAACAAAAAGCCTTTGGATAAACAACAAAATAAAACGCATGTCAATATCGGCGTGGCTTTCCAGCGATGGCGAGAACTGAGAGACCTCAAGGGGCTGAAAAGTGACGCCTGGATGGCTATATTTCTGCTGGACAGGTAAATCTTTCTTTTTGTACTTTGATCATACATATTTTTTTCTTTATGTTTTCATGAAGCATGTGTCATTAGCACACGTAGCTGCCTAATATAGCTAACATAACATTACTTAGCGAGCCGTACTAGAAATGATAAATGATATATATGCCTAGCTCAAGAATAAGATGATAGCTATAGTGTTGAATTGTGCATAATTTTGCTTTAGATAACTAAATACATGTTTAACAGATAGTAGGCCGATCCGCATCCAGGAACTTTTCTTAGAATTATATTTACCCTCTGTCTAACTCTTTTACCATGTTCACCTGGAAGTTTACCTGCACGGTTTTTCGCCTTTGTTTTGTTTTTAAACAAAAAATCCCTCGACCGCGGATCTGTCCTGGAGCTGACGATGCGGTACTTGCAGGGCATGAAATTAACACCCGACCACCTGCCAAATGCGGGTGAATTTTGCTATTGGCGGGTAACGCTGTCAATCTACCTGCCACATTGGCAGGTAGCCAATGAGAATTGAGTGATTCATTAGGGTTTTTTTTTACGTTTTCATTCTCATTGCGTTGGACCTTAGCTATAATGTGGCGGCACATTACTGGGGTAAAAAGGCCAGCTGAAACAAACAACCAACAAAAAGATGAGGATGAGTCAAAGAAAAGTAAAAGAAGACATTTTAATACAAAGTGGTCAATTGGCGACAACGGCAAGGTTCGTGAGCGGCTGATTTATGACAGCGACTGTTGTTTCGTAACGTTCATGCGATCAGAAAGAAGATGAGGCACTTTTCTGACTACGTTTGGATGTGCGAGTATTAAACTGTTGTTGAGATGGGATGAGATAATGTAACGCTGACGTAGGCTCCAGAACAATGACAGTTGCACAGATGTGTGCGTGTGCAGCTGTAGTCAGGGCCGTCGCTAGTGGGGTGAAAGGTGGTGACAATTATAGGGGCCCCACAAAATCCAGCAGTTTTACTATTTAGGCTGTTGTATGAATAATTCTAATATTTATATTAGTTGTGTGCCTGAGATTTAAATGAAAACCACAAAAAAACGTGCAATTTGGTTAAATATTTTTCCAAATATCTGCTTCTCTTACCTCCATAAAAATGGTTTAGTCTGACCTAAAGTATTTATTAATTATTCAGTCAGAGTCAGTGACAAACATCAGATGGACCCAATAAAATTGTAAGTCCCACCCCAGCTCGTGAACAGAACCAATCAGAGTTGAAGCGGCAGCCTGAAGTTAACGATGAACTTGGTGGAAGAGCAGGAGACTGACTGACTGAAAAATGTCGGGGAAAAGAAAACATAAATCAGGGAACCAGAAACGCCACGAAAAGACGGAGAGGGAGGCAAGGAGAGTGGTTGTATCCCAGTCGATCAAGACGTTCTTAAAGACAGGTTATGTATTGTTATTTCGCTGGGAATTAGAAAACTTCCGTCTACAGTCTGCCGTGTACAGTAATTTTTTATTATCGGTGCGCGCCACAATCGACCGAATGATTACGTGGTCTAAATTCACAAGTCACGAAGCATTGCATTATGCATCTGACCTGCCGGCTGATGATATTTAATACATCGAGAATACAACACACTGCACTTGGATGAATAAATGTATTCACTTTATTTAATAATATTACCAGTTCCATATTATCTTTATTAAAAAATAAGACAATAAATGGTTTTAAATGGTTTTATTTTTTTAATTAGACTGCATTCTTGTCAATTTTAAGTGTTTACTTTTTGATTTATGAATTATAACAGACTGAATTTTTAAAATTGGTTTTATTATTATTTAACAATTTCTTGCTTTTTGTTAGTTTTTATTAGTTGTAATTTTTATATAAACATTTAACTTTTAAAATAAAGGTTTTACAACAACATCACCATCTTCTGTTATATGTGGGTCTCCATGCTCAGCTATTGTACAGTATATGATATTGGGGAGGGTGGTAGGGGCCCACATCAATATTTTTTTCAGGGGGCCCCGAATCCTCTAGCTACGGCCCTGACTGTAGTACATGTTGGGAGTTGGGAACCGGTGAGAAAATGTCCGGTACCCGGTAACTTTACCAGTAATAACCCACATAGCAAAATTGGTTTGGCCCAGTGATGGGCCACACAACCCACTTTCACTTGGCCCAAATACAGCAATGAATTACGGTACATGACTGGACCAGGTCTGGTTGCCATAACTCGGGCCACATATGGCCCATGGCATAGCCAGATCTCAGCCAAATGTATGACTATAGCTGGCCCTATTCTGGACCAGGTCTGGTTGCCAGAACTCGGGCCACATATGGCCCATGGCATAGCCATATCTCAGCCAAATGTATGACTATAGCTGGCCCTATTCTGGACCAGGTCTGGTTGCCAGAACTCGGGCCACATATGGCCCATGGCATAGCCATATCTCAGCCAAATGTATGACTATAGCTGGCCCTATTCTGGTCCTTTGTAGGACCAAACAATTCCCAGACAGCAACCGTGTCGACCCAGATCCGGCCCACATCTGGGCCGTGTGGAATCCATGTGTACAAGAAGTGGGCCGGATCTGGGCCGACACTATGTTGCTGTCTGGGTTGATTCATGTCAGCCTCTACTAAACCATGATCTAGCCACTTTATATACACCCTGCTCAGCTGAAAAATGTCTGAAACACAACAGTATTCTTAACAAATGTTTATTTTTTCACATTTAAACAAAACAATTTACAAACAAACAAAACTTCTTGAATGTCAAGCTCTTGAATGTCAGCTCTTGAATGTCAGCTCTTGAACAAGCTCTTGAACAAGCTCTTGAATGTCAGCTCTTGAACAAGCTCTTGAACAAGCTCTTGAATGTCAGCTCTTGAATGTCAGCTCTTGAACAAGCTCTTGAATGTCAGCTCTTGAACAAGCTCTTGAATGTCAGCTCTTGAACAAGCTCTTGAATGTCAGCTCTTGAACAAGCTCTTGAATGTCAGCTCTTGAATTTCAGCTCTTGAACAAGCTCTTGAATGTCAGCTCTTGAACAAGCTCTTGAATGTCAGCTCTTGAACAAGCTCTTGAATGTCAGCTCTTGAACAAGCTCTTGAATGTCAGCTCTTGAATTTCAGCTCTTGAACAAGCTCTTGAATGTCAGCTCTTGAACAAGCTCTTGAACAAGCTCTTGAATGTCAGCTCTTGAATGTCAGCTCTTGAACAAGCTCTTGAATGTCAGCTCTTGAACAAGCTCTTGAATGTCAGCTCTTGAACAAGCTCTTGAATGTCAGCTCTTGAACAAGCTCTTGAATGTCAGCTCTTGAATGTCAGCTCTTGAACAAGTGAACAAAATGCATATGCACACAACTCTTCAACATCTGATTCATGAACACACAAGTTCATTGTGTGATTCTGTTCACACAAGTCGCAAGTCCGTTACTCTCCTGACGCTCATTTCTCTTCATTCTTTCCCTTCTGCCACCATCCCTATCCGGGGCCAGATATAGCCATCTCTTAATGGTAGAATCAATTTCTTTTTCTGTGGCCGCAGACGTCAGGCGGTTACGTCTCACAGCCGCTGAAACATACATGGTCTGAAATTAGTTTCTGTATCAAAAGACAATGTGGCTATTGGATTTTAAAGGACAATTACATTAAAACTGAACCCAGAACCTACTGAAAGACATTCATTCTGTAACATCTACACATAGAGACTGTAAATGATGCAGATCAGTAATGAGCTGGCACCATCCTCCTACCAGGTTCCAATATGGCTCCAGGAGAAATCTAGTCTAAGCAGTTGCTTTTCACGGAGTCATGTGCAATTCAATAAGGACAGATGTACGACTGCACTTTTTTTTTTAATCTCGGCCTTAGTGCAATGGTATGATTGGTTCAACACAATTTGCTTAGCAGAAAACAAGGACATTATGAATCATGTGAACCAGTCATGTATGTCTACACTTTCGATTTAAACTGGTCTATGTATGTATATATCACACCAGAATGTCCCGGGTTCGGTTTTAGTGGAATTGTCGGTTACACTATGTTTTCCTGTCCTTTTTATAGTTGTAATTGTTATTTAAGAACACAGTAATATTATGTATCAATTACTTACTATAGTGTTAGTATCAGAGCCCGACCAATATATCGGCGAGCCGATATTAGGCGTTTTCATAACTATCGGCATTTAAAATGGCCGATAAATTAATATTTAAAAAAATGTGCGTGTGGCGATTCATGTAAGGGTGGCGCTGCCAATAAAGCACCTAAAAGCTGTCACAAAGAACTGGCAAAAGCAATTATATGAATACATCAAATATAGCAAGGAGACATTTTAATTGTTTATTAATAACAAGTGTTTTCAGTCATTGTGGGCTGCAAAGATAAAGTTGACGATGCAGACTAGCGATCTTTGAACGCGGCAGAGAGAAATGCACATTTCATACGGATTATATAAGAAGAGAGCAGTCTGTCTTTCGTTTTGAATTGTTCTGTTTAAAAGTAGACATTTCAATATAGATATTTCTCAGGTCTATACGCTGAGTTTCGGTTTATTTATGAGACGAGTTGCAGTTCACTCGCCGGCGCCTCCGTGTCGAGATTATCTATTGTCCACTATATTTACTTCTTATTTATTAATTCCAGGCATTTGGTTGATGAAACATTGATTAAAATTAAGATACAATTAATACAAAACGAAATTTACTTTAATGAAAGGCTTTGTGCTTTCTGTTTGAGGTCTCTGTGAAAGTTTTAAAGCACTTTAGTGCCGCTTTCAGAGCGGTCATGTCCATAACATTGTTTTTTCCTCATAAATGCGAACTCGAAAAATAAAATGAATATTTTATGTTCTGTTGAGAGCCAACGCTTCTTCATCCGGTGGGTAGTAGCCTATTACGTTTGATTTGCGCCGTGTAATTCACAGAATTGATTTCTCTGCTGCCAGCCTGTCACGTATTGTGTGCGCGTGTGACTATTGCAAGCGTAAGCCTACAGCTGAGAACTCCTGATTATATTGTCTGCTATATTTACTTCTTACTTTATTAAATCCAGGCAATTGATTGATGAAACATTGACAGTACACTGATGCCTCGTTCTGCTTTGTAACAGGCGCTTTCTCGCGTATATGGTAAACAGCTGTTGCGACGTGAGCAATAACGGCCGCGTCTGGTGTAGACACAGTGTTAAAGCTCATTCTGCCTATAACGCTACGCTACAACATCAAGCAATATTCCAATAATTTATATAATTATAACACTTTATATAGGGCCATTTTGCATTAAGAGTATAGTTTCACGGTACATTTTGCTTAAGTATTTAAAATAGTATAAAAGTACTGTACATATGATATGTAATTAAAAACGTTTTCGTTATGATATTATTAATTTTACTTTAGTAAAAAGATCTGAGTCCTTCCTCCACTGGTAGAGATTAGAGGAATTAAGAATAAAAATAGAAGATAATAAGGTTTTGTTAGTGACACTTTTGATATATTTATTGAAGTTGTTTTAAATAACGTGACTAAATTAAAAGACAAAGTCGTTAGTGAAGATTATGCAACAGTATTTAGAATATAATATAATATAACATGCAATGCAAACTAGTTTGGTTACAGCTCAAATGTATCATTCTCATTCTATCATTTCCCCTGCCTCCATTACATATCTGTCACACAAGTGTTTGATCACTACATTTGAGTGATCATTGCGAAACGTTTATATATTTATTCTGTTTAAATACTGTGTATTCTAAATACAGTACCCATCAAAAGTTTGTACACACCAATAGGAAAGTGTGTCCAAACTTTTGACTGGTACTGTACTATAATACACATAAATAATATTGCTACTGTACACAAATAATATCGGCCGATATATTGGTATCAGGCTTTTTTTTATCGGTATTGGCCCCCAAAAATCCATATCGGTCGGGCTCTAGTTAGTATCAAGGTTTGGTTTAAAGTTAACTTTTTCTTTCCTCATCCCCCAATTTCTTCACTCTCTCCTTTTCCTCTGCCCTTTTTTCTCCCTCCCCCTCTCCATCCCTCACATTTCCATCTCGTTCTCCTCTGCTTTCTTCCTCTACTCCCCTTGTAATTGAAATACAACATTTAAATTTAAATACATTGCAATGATTCTTAAAACTTAAACCACTCTTATGGCATAAAGTACAACTTACCAATCACAACATCCCGTAAACGTAAGCGCTGGAAACCAATTTTTCCATTTATTCCTCTCATATTGATTTTTTTGGCCAAAGCGTTAGTAACCAGTCCATGCATAATCCTCCAAATGCACTCATGAACATCCACCCCACCTTTGAGAGCCAGTGTGTGTACCTGAAATCATAATGATTTTTTTTAAGGCAATGGCTTAATTCATCATGAAATACTTAAATACTATAGGTGACACTGGTAACATATGTCTCTCTCTCTCTCTCTCTCTCTCTCTCTCTCTCTCTCTCTCTCTCTCTCTCTCCCTCCCTCCCTCCCCTCTCACACACAAAACATACATTACAAATGACATCTGTCTGTTAGAAAAGATGACCACTTTGATGTAATTTTGTCTGTATTTGTTCTTCCAAGCACAAAAAGAAGCAGAAGAGTACTCAATTCAGTATGTGCGTGCATCTGAGATGTGGCTGTCAGTGTGTGAGTGCTTTCAATGTGTGCACAGAAAAGCGGCTTTACAGTTCCCACATTTAACAGGGGAAGTGCCACCACAAATAGAGTGCAAGTCCGTGGAAAACACTGAAGCTAGTCACCTCAGTTTTCATTTGCCAACATACCAACTGTTTCTGAAGGTCGAGATTACTTTGCAGTTGTTCCTCCATGTCCTGAAGAGAACTGACATCTTTAAGTGGCAACAAATTTCGAGCGAGGTCTGTCTCTGACTCAGTCGAATTCATACTTTGCAGGGTCTTGAAGATGATTCGCAGTTGGTCCATCATCATTTCCTGTTTTGTTAATATATTACGCAGGAGGGCTAAGAAGAAAACAAGAAAGAGAAATATTAGTTTTCAGTCACTTTAATTAGGTTAACACAGACTATTTGCTATTGTTACTATTTTTTACTAAAACTATTCCAATGCAAATCAAATTTAAAAGTTAAAGGACAACTAACCGGCGCAAAATGAACCTGGGGTGTAATAACACATTGGTACCGAGTCGACCGTTTTTTGGGATTTATTTTCATGATAATCAAATGTAAAGAGTTTTATCTCTAAAAACTGTTTAGCAGTAAAAATAAATCGCTAGTTAATACCACTAACAAGGCTCTAAATAGCCCCAAACTAACACAGTAGCATAATGAGGGTCCCTGCATACAAACCGAAGCATTGAGAACTTTGTAAGTGTACAGTTTAATAATAATATACTGATAGACAGTAATAGTCAGTGATAATAGACAGTACCATCGCGTACAAACCACGAACGCCGTGATACGTGAGCTGAACTGTGACTTGGAATCTCATGGTTCAGCTCACGTAGCACGGCCTTCGTGGTTCGACTGGTCGAGGCTGTTTTACAAAGATGGCTCCTGCCTGTATATGCTATGGTACTGTCTTTATAAAGTATATTATTATTAAACTGTACACTTACAAAGTTCTCAGTGCTTCGGTTTGTATGTAGGGACCCTCATTATGCTGCCGTTTTACTTTTACTTATGATATGCCCCCTATACTAGCGTTTTAAGCTAAGCAGTTTTTAGAGATAAAAACTCTTTACATTCGATTATCATGAAAATAAATCCCAGACAACGGTCGACTCGGTACCAATGTGTTATTAGACCCCAGGTTCCTTTTGCGCCGGAGTTCTCCTTTAAAGATCCCCTATCATGGATTTTTGAAAATGACTGTTCATGTAGTGTGTAATATAGCTCTAAGTGAATGAATACATCCTGCAAAGATTTAGATCTGAAAGTGCACCGTATATAAAGTTATTATCTTTCAAAAGTGAGAGTCGACTCTGAGTCTATGAAATGAATTGTTTTTGAAACGAGTCATTAGCTGTTTCGTAGTGACGTAGATACGAAACATTAGCACATTGGCAGTTACTGTTGTGCTAATGTTATTGGCGCAGACGGAAGTGTAAACTTGAAGTCTAGAACACATTCAAATACTTCAACTGAATAGCATCATGTCGAGAAGACGCTGTGTTCTACAATTTAAAGATAATTCAGCCACTTTGTTTTCATTGACCAATGACGAGCATGTGAAGGATAAGTGGTTAGAGTTCATATTTACAACTATACCACAACAGTATAGCCCAAACTTTGTGTTGTGTTCTCATAATTTTAATGACGAATCCTTCACTAACATAAATGAATTCAAATGTGGATTCGCAAGCCGGTTGTTCCTGAAGGAGGGCTCAGTACCCAGTGTATATGGATCAGCTTCGTCCACCTCCGAATCACAACCTGTAAGTATTATTAATAATGTTTGCTGTTATGTTTTCTGTAGCATGCGCAATATTTTGTTGTGTGTGTTGTGTACGCTCCACGCAGCTTCTAGGTCTCCATCTAACAGCAACGTGTTTGCTCTCAATTGTTTAGAAATATGTCTAATGTTTGTCGTTGTTATTATTTGGATTGTACTTGGTGTAGCTACTACTGCAGTGCTTTATCAATATGTTTCTGCGTTGGGCTAACGCAAATAATGACTTGATTGTGTGTTTACAACTTAGCTGTGGGCTATGGTCGCTAACATAAACATAATTCAACTTATTCCCTCTGAGTTATCATTATTATTATTATGGTATACCAATCACAATTGACTGGGTCATTTGACCAATCACCGCAGATTTGCGTCACACAAAGGAGGTGTTTGGGAAAATGAATCGTTGAACGAATCATTTGGGAGTCGTTGAGCAAATCAGGTAAAAATAAATGCATATTATAATTTATAAGACAATTAAAGTGTTTTTTGTCCTTGCATGCATGTGAAACTGTTTTTGGGAACTCCCAAAACAAAAAGAGGAACATTTCAAATGCTATGATAGGGGCTCTTTAACATGCTAAATGACAACAATTGTGGATTAATCACCGTCAGGGGTTCTGGAACATCACAAATTACAACATCTCAAGAAAACATTCTTGAGATATTAATTTATGGAGGTTGTTGGCAAAATATCTGAAGTAATTTCCTAGAGATTTTATTTTTCTAACAAAAAAACAAACATAACTATAATAAACATAATTATACTCACATGTTTGCAAACTAGATGTCTGCTCCCTGGACTGGTGTGGCTCAGTATGTTTCAATGGGACTAGAGAAGGTCCAGCGTGGCATGGTCTACGGATCTCAGAGCTGGCATGGCATGATCTAAGAATTTCACTGCTGTCATGACTTGGTCTACTTATCTCAGTGCTGGTGCTTAACTCAGTGCTTGACATGTAAATCTGACTGCTGGCATGCCTTAATGGACGAATCTCAGGGCTGACGTGCCTCGAGGTACAGGGCTCGGTGATGATGTGTCTGCTTGAAGATAACTTAGTGCTATAGTGCTGACTTGGGTGGAGCTGATGTCTGTTGAGGCCTCTTGGGTTGGGCTCAGGACTGCTATGGCCTCTTGGGTAGAGCTCAGGAGTGCTGTGGCCTTTTGGGTAGAGGTCAGGAGTGCTGTCGTCACTTGGGTAAAGCTCGGGACTGCTGTGGGCTCTTGGGTAGAGCTCAGGAGTGCTGTCGTCACTTGGGAAAAGCTCAGGACTGCTGTGGCCTCTTGGATGGAGGTCAGGAGTCCTGTGGTCTTTTGGGTGGAGGTCAGCAGCGCTGTCGTCTTTTGGGTGGAGGTCAGCAGCGCTGTGGTCTTTTTGGTGGAGGTCAGCAGTGCTGTGGTGTTTTGGGTGGAGGTCAGGAGTCCTGTGGTCTTTTGGGTGGAGGTCAGCAGCGCTGTGGTGTTTTGGGTGGAGGTCAGGAGTCCTGTGGTCTTTTGGGTGGAGGTCAGCAGCGCTGTGGTGTTTTGGGTGGAGGTCAGGAGTCCTGTGGTCTTTTGGGTGGAGGTCAGCAGCGCTGTGGTGTTTTGGGTGGACCTGAGGAGCTCTGTGGCTTCTTTGGTGAGGCTTGGAGCTGTTTTGCTTTACTGGTTCTAATGCAGGACTTTTGTGCTGCCTGACAATCTTTGGAGCATTGGGCAACTTTCTGCTCAGAAGTACAAAAGATTTTAGGACTTTATTTGGAATGATAAAATAAACTATAATATAAAATTGCTGAAGATTCTTACCCTTTCTTTGACTTTTTTTCTTTCACAGTGCTTTCCATCTCATCATCATCCTCTCCAGGGAAAAGATTGCTTTTAGGTCTAAGAACATATTCCATAAATTCAAGATATGCAATTATTAGTAAATGGTGTGTACCACCAATCAATTAAAAAACAAAACAAAACAATAAAACACGTTCTTCCCCCTACATTCTTTTTCTTTTAAGTTTATTTGGTGAGTTCCCTCCATCACTTCCAATGTCAGTGTGATCAACAGCTTGAGGAAGTTTTCTTCTAGCTTCATTGTAGTCATCTGGGAAAGTAATTTTAAATAATACATGAGGCATTTTAGTAATACATTAGTTCAGTTCATAGAAAGAAGTGAAAGAATGTTACTTACGGGATGTGAAAATAATTCTGGCCTTATGGGGCTTCCATTCTTCTCCAGGATATTCTTGCAATTTTACAGCTTTTGCTATATCAGTTTTATTTGGAGGCCACATGCACTCTCCATTTTTTATCCAGATGGAAGGCACAACTTCTACCTCATTGGTGTTGTCAAAAACAACTATGTGAAACATCTAAAGATTAAACAAATCAAAACCACATAAACATACTATTTAGCCTACTGAAATACTAAAGCAAAAGGGCTAGTTGTCTCAATGCAATAGTGGAACAACAACAAATCGGTTTTGGAATGGTAATCTCACAAACTTCTGGGGCTTATTTCTAATCATGAAACATTTGATGTTAGAAGAGAGGTTGGAAACAACATAAATTCCCAGCTCTCTTGAGTCAATAGGATATGTAAAGAAGTGTTCCACCTGTTTATATTCATTGGCCACAATGTACACTACTCCTTTATCCTCAACAATGTTCTGGACCAACACCAACTTTTTTTCAGTTTTGATGCAACAATCTCTCTCTTTGACCTTCACAACTACATCATCTGAAACAAGCACTTTATATTGACGAACTTGTCGTGAGAAACATTCTGGCACTGGCCCATCCATATGCTCATTTTCCAGTTTTTGAGTTGCCTCTTTATGAGTGCCATAAGGATGAGTGCCATAAGGACTATAGCTGCCATTTTCCATCTCTGATAATCTGCGCATCACCTGAGTCAAAGGATTAAGTGGCCCTCGAACCAATTGTTTAAGTTTTCCTAAGAAATTTTCAAAGGGAAACGCTGATATAAGGTCTAAATTGCCATGGATTTTGACATCTTCACTGAGATGCACCAGACCATGAATATTGTAAACCAAAAACTCTTCACCGTAAAGCTGGCCAAAGTGTTCAACGAATGACACCAACAGAGTTTTAGCAAAGTCATTCAACTCCAAACAATATTTTGGACTTGCCAAAATGTACACACCTACTGACAACAGCATGAAGTTGTCATAGATCTGAGGCTGCAGAACATCTCTTAGCACAACTGGACCAGTGTACAACAAGAATTGGCGTAGTTCAGTGGCTTTCCACCTACATCGTTCAGCTAGAGCCCGTGGCCTTCGAGCAAACTCACTTGGAATGTAATTTCTCAGTGCAAGAAGTCTATCTGAAACCATGGAAGCTTGACTAGATGAAATGCGGCAGTGCAAGGGACCAGTGGTGCTGATCCACAAGTCTAAGAGACGCCTCATTACACCAAGACAAACAAGATGCATATAATCGTATGGAAAACAAGTGACCATGTCAATGCCAACCTCTGTAAGAGGTGAGTGTTGGACGTGGTGTTCTTCATCTGTTGCTTGCCTAAAACTATCATCAGTTCTACGCCTTGCATTGACCTCAGGAAATGTCATTCTATGAGATTTGCGGACACCTTTTTGGTGACACTTGTCACATCCATAATATGCAGTGTGTGACTTTACACCTCTGACGAAGGCTCGGGCTGGGGTATCGCACACAACAGAAACAACATTCAAAAAGAAGGTTTTCTGCTTGAACAGAAACCCATCTTTCAACACTTTCAGCTCTTGAACCAGATCATGAAGATATTCAGTCAATGAATTTGGCTTAGAAGTACCACAAAACAGTCCAATCAAAATTGGTTTCTTGGTGTAACCTTGCAACAAACCAAGAATTGGCCAAAATTGTGTAGAAGTACTCTTGAAGAGGGGCAGACCATCAAAATTCAACTGTAGTTTAAAAACATGTCTGTCTGGCACATTAGACCAAATTACATCTAGAATTTTCTGAAGAGAATTCAGAATCCCACAATAATGGAACATTCCACCAGCTACATTGCTAATTTTGTAGCTTGTTTTTGTTTTCAGCAATGTTCGTCCATCTTTTGGCAGAGAAGGATGATAGATTTTGAGGATACTGAGAAGAGCTGACAGAGCTATTAGAGATATTCCAAATTCAATTGCCCAGTCTGCCAGAGAATTCTGCAAATCACCATTCATCTCACTACACTGCTCTCCAAGATCAGGCAGATCCTCAACAGAAGCTGCAGTCTTTTCATGTTCCTTATCATCAATCCTATCAGCTAGATCCTCATCATCACTAATTTGCATGTCAGATTCCTCTGGATCATCATCAACAACACTTGTCTCATCATTCACGTTTCCTTCCCTATGGTGCTCATTTTCCATTAGTTTACCAACTAGCCTTAATGCCCTTCTTCGTGAATTACCCCTATCATTGTACATCCAAGTCTTTTCCATACCGTGGCTTTACTCAGGTCTTTTGTTCTTGAACCTGAAACAAACACAAAAGAGAACATTATAAATTGAAAAAAATATTTAGGCCTATATAAATTATTAATAATATAGAAAGCACACACACACACACACCAAACAAAAACAATCATAAATGAATGAGACTACAAGGTCCGTGTACGTTTTGATAAGTTTGTTTTTCAGTTTAAAATGAAATAAGCAGAAACAAGAAAATGTTTTTTTTTTTTAAATAAACAAAAATATAAGATTTTGACTATATTTGCATTTTTTGGTTCACAGCTGAAATCTTTTTTTTCTTCATTTCTTCTTATTTAATTTCAAAATGAAAGACAAACTATCAAAACCCATAAACCCATTTGCTCACTTGTTACATAATTTATCAAACAAAAAATTTAACAAATTGCATAAATAATGAGTGAGACCACAACAAAATCTACAATGGATTAGAAATGCAAACACACACACACACACAAACATAGGCTAAATTTGATGTCAAATGTTTAGGAGGTCCAAATCTAATTTCTCTTTTACTCACCATGGCTAACTTACATTTAGGCTAACGTTACTTGCTAAAAAATACAGTCAGGCTGTTTTTCAAAACTTTAAACTGCCAGTGTGTAATATACATGATAATAACATGTAATCGTTGTAATGATTTAAGTTAGCATAATTGCAAAAACTTGATAGGCTATTTCATAAATGTTAAACTTTTTTTTGTATATATGTTACAATACTGATTTTATATCTCTGTGTCTCTGCACATTTGAAATTGTAAGAGGGCTCTGTAGTGATATGTTGTTTATATAACACAAATTAGCATTAAAAATTATCGAACTTTAAATTTGATAATCTCTATAGAAGATATAAATATCATACGGGCACAAAATTGTTAAAATCCTCAATCAATAGAATATGAAAAGTAATCAATATCCTTATGATATTTATATTTTTTGTGTGATGTTTCAGGTGCCAATGTGCTATACATTTTAGTATGTTAATCCATCAGTGTATGCCGCTTAAATTGAAATAAATAAATGGCTGTGATATAAAATAAAGATGTCTGATGTCATCTAACGTAACGTTAAATGTTATCGACGAACATTTAGTCAACTTCTACATTTTAACTAACAGCTACAATTATACATTGTGGCACATCTTTAACATTTAACTTTCCGACTATACTAACTCATACTAACTCTAAAATAAAAAATTATCACTTACCAAACTTCACTCGCTTTGAGGTGAGAAGTCCGCAACCGTTAGTGAAATGCAGTCGAGTGCATCAGTGCGCGCCCACTTCTTCTTCTGCAGAGCGGGAACCGGAAGTATAAATAGTTTTTTTTTTTTTTTTTGGGTTGAAGCGTTCTAAACCATTAACTAAACCGGCTAAATCGCAAGATTGCACAGTTTCAATTGAATAAAAAAAAATAAAAAAAAATATATAGGCCTATATAAAGAAGACAAAAATACAAGATTGAGTGTAAAGACTACAATGAGGTAAAACTGCAAACCCATGAAGCATTGCGGTTTAGGCGCGCTTTCTGGGCGCGTTTTTCTAGATGCAACCTGATTGGTAAAACTTTTTAAAAAAATTTTTTTTTTTTTTTTTTTTTGCCATATTAGGACGTTGTAAGAAAGAAACGATTGGCCTTCTTGTGCATGAAATGAGACAATCAAACAATTAAAGTTATATCGTAAATTTAAAATGTATGGTGTTTCATAATTTAAATTATTATTAATTAAACCTTGTTAATAGAGAGCAATAAGCCCATGCTGCAAACAGGAATAGGGGAAACAGCTGTGTTTATGAAAATATTATCAATTATAAAATATCTGAAATTACATTTTAACTGTGGGATAAGTCTGGCCAGACATATAGAGCCACATTTCTATATTTTACGTGCGAGACAAATAATACACGTTTTAACCACTGGCCCATATCCTGTTTGCCACCTTAAAAACGGTTCAATCTGCCCATAACCGGGCTATGTTCGGTTCCCATGCCTCATGCCAGTGCCGACTGAATGCCATGCCGGCTTCATATCAAATCTGGGCCAGAATTCTTTGCTACCTGGGAGCAGCTTAAGCTACAGTCAGCAAACAAATTTGGCCAAGATTTGGCATGTGTCTGGCAAAGCTGGCATTCATCCGGCACTGGCATACAGCATGTGGGCCAAACATGGCCCGGGTTTGGCAGAGATGGCACTGGATTTAAGACGGCACCCAAGACATGGGCCAGATATCAAATGGAGTATTTGGCCCAGATGTCAAATATAGATATGTCACATATGTCACATCTCGGATCGATGGCCTGTCATCGACATTATTTAAAGCCACATTTAAAATCATTTTAAAATATTTTTGAGTAAAATCCCAATGTTTTCCCATACAGAAAAGTAATTCACAAATGTGAAACACTGTAAAATATATTGAAATACATTTTGAAAATATATTTTTAAAATGCATAACATGTTCTTGTTAAATAACATGTTAACATGTTCACTGTAAAATATATTTTACAGTGTTATATTTTACAGTGTTTCACATGTGAATATATTACTTTTCTGTATGGGAAAACATTGGGACTTTACTCAAAAATATTTTAAAATGATTTTAAATGTGGCTCAAGATCGGCCATACATATATGGCCCACATATCTATATTTGACATCTGGGCCAAATACTCCATTTGATATCTGGCCCATGTCTTGGGTGCCGTCTTAAATCCAGTGCCATCTCTGCCAAACCCGGGCCATGTTTGGCCCACATGCTGTATGCCAGTGCCGGATGAATGCCAGCTGTGCCAGACACATGCCAAATCTGGGCCAGAATTCTTTGCTACCTGGGTACATGCACTGCGCTCCTTCCTCTCCGCTCGTCTCATGTAAATAATGCGTCTTCAGCTCAGCGGTCGGAGTCGCGCGTTCATGTGTTTTGGAGGCGTGGCTTTGGGAGGAGCCCAGAAGGGAGGGGGTGGAGTGAATGGAAATAATGAGCTGTCTTTAAAACAGTCGTGAGAGGTCTACAGACACTCGATTTTTATACTTTCTTTTTCAGAGTACTTACATTTTAATTATGTATTGATATATACAGAAAGTTTAAACAAATTTGGAAAAAGTTTTTTTTTATACAATTCCTACCTACAATTCCTTTAAGGGAGTTATAAAACATACTATTTATTCCCCGTAAAGATGAATTAAATGTTTACTAATGTGTAATGATTTAATAACATGCAGTTATTATAAAGTGTTACCAACATTTGTGGCAAACGTATAGTGAAGAGGAATTATGAAATCTGATCTGGATGAACCCGTGTGACGTATGATCCATCAGGTGTGTTTCACATAATCAAACTAACGGAAAGACATTCATATGCATGAAACAGCTGCTCACACACTCTCTACAAACACATCTTATGTTTCTTTTATGTTACAGACAATCCCAGAAGAACTTGAATAAAGTTTGGTGTTTTATATCTGCTCTGATGTCTGTGGTCCTGCCCGGAAATGGAGCAAATCATCTTTCTGAACTAGTTTCAGGCTGTGGTTGTTCTGATGCCACGATGTATTATTCACATCCAACAACGCATTAGGAAACCACAGGACACACACGGCTTTCCCCGTTTACCAGCCAGTGTTTCTCAGTCGCATGCCTTCGGGACACTGAGGGAGTGAGCGAGTGAGTGACACACATCAGAGAAATACATATCCCACCATGCACTGCAATGCAAACGCTGATATGGAAATCCTATCCAGGAATAGTGTGAACTCAATGCTTTGACACTTGATGGCATGTTCATTTCAATTAAATGAAAATGTAGTTTAAATGTATATTAAAAGCAATTAGCTCAACTTTAATCCAGTTAAGTACATCTTTATGTGTCATTTCTAATTGGTAAACGGAGATATATTTTGATGTCATTTCTATTGAAACTTGTGTCTCGTGTATATGGCATAAATTAACGTTTGATGTTTATTGAATAGAATTATGATCTTCACGTATGCTTTAGTGTTTAAGTCAACACATGCAAATAAGTGTAGGGCACAACGGGGCGTAAGAAAATGAAAAAATTGTTTGTATTGAAGATTAATGGATTTTGAAGTGTTTTTGATGGCCAAAGCAGCCCGGGGGAAAAACATGTGTTTTTAATAACGTCGAAGTTAATACCTGTTCAAAACAACCACTTGGGCAAAGTTTGTACTATTTTCTGTTTATTTTGAGAAATAAAAGAATTCATTTTTGTTCAATAAATATACTGTCATTAAAATATGTTAATATGCAGTTTTTACAAAAATACAGAAACAAAATGATTTTAAAAAGTGAGAGATCCCATAATAATGTAATATAGATTTACAGTAGTAACAATAAAGGATACTGAATCCTATGATATTATTAATATAATTTCATTTTAAATATGGTGATTATCTATAAGATGGACACACAACTTAATAAATGAGATTTCCCATCTGAATCTAAACATGTCAACAAATGGAAAAGTCAGCCGGCGGTTTATTACCATGTTAATTATCGTGTCTTTTACCACGAATACCTTTTACATTTTCTTCCATTATTGAAAAACTGTTGCTTTAATTACCTTCAAAACTGAAAATCATTGACAAGGCCTTTGTCTCTAAATATATTCAATCATTTTAGTGATTATCATATTCTCATATCTCATCTTGAGGAGTTTCTAGTGGCTTAGAGGAGAATAAAACCAAAGCCGGCTTTTCCCCCGTTGTAATCTATACTTCTGATATTTGAAGCACGTATACTTCTTTTTATGTTACTAAGCTACACATGCACTACATCTGTGTAATACTGCACACATTATAAACTGGAGGGAATCAGTCGGGACATTCTGAACTGGCTTGTAAAAAGATGAACTGTGGCGATAAAGTGACATTCTTCATCAAAACACAGTGATTTCTATTTGAGCATGACGTATCCGAGGCCGAAACCTGTCTGAACTGAGAGGTGTGTGTGTGTGTGTGGTGTTTCGGTCATCACACACATTAAGAGGTGTTGTGTTCAGTCAATCTGATCTGAAAAGCTCATCTCCTTCACGGTTGTTCTCAGTCCTCATCTCCATAGGGTCACGCCGGGCCTTTAATCGACCCGTTCCACCAGTGTCCGCCTCTCAGCCGCTCTCGAAGCCAGTCTCACGAGTGCGAAGGGAAACCGCGGCGAGCAGATCTTGATGTGGAACCGGCTGGGGATTTGTAGGATTTGTAGCGGTGTAGGACGGGTATTAGGGGTAAGTCGGCCCCATATGTTGAATAAATCATTCACTGATGTTTAATTAAAGTCCTGAGAGATATATTAGCCTGACTTAGTTTAATAAAGTTTTGATGAATACCTGTGTTGGAGAAATTCACACCTCATGAAGTGCCTGATTTTAATATAAATCACTGTGATGATGATGAGGCAGATTCATCAAGATGAAGTACTTTATGGTCACATCACAGGATTGTGTCTTTGAAAACTGCAAGTCTCCGAGAAAGTAAACAGAGAAAGATCTGGAGAAAAACATCCAGCCATGTCTGTCCAAACAACCGAGATAACAACTAGAGGGATCAGCAGAGGTTTGAATCAGTGTTATTTTAATATCACTGAGATACTTTTATATTTTTAGTTCAAGTCCCGCCGTAGTCAATCAGTTTATCCCTTTAAACTCATCTTTGATCACCAAAATTACATATTTCAGTGTTTTTTCCTTGAAAAATGTATTCATGCCTTAATATCTTGAATGTAACTCGACACCCTTGTCCATTTTATTTCGATTTCATTTTAATCTTAAAGTCCCCCTCTAGTTAATAATTGTATCCCTTAAAACTCATCTTTGATCACCAAAATTACATAAAATATCTTGACTGTAACTCGACACCCTCGCCTCATTTAGTATGCGCTGTTCTATGAATATGCAAATGAGCCCCGCCTCCACTCACTCAGCTCAGAGATCCACTGGTTGACGATCACACGTTGATCTGATTGGTTACAAGGTCGTTTGTGACGTCAGAAACACCAGCGATTTCAAACCGTGTGTTTGAGACTGTCTTTGGTTCACTGCAGTTTTAAGCAGGAAATACTCAGCAATGCTGTCGACTTATGAACTCACACACGGTGTGTCTTAAAGCGTATTAAACACACCACATAGACACATAAACAACATTAAACGCTGAATTCACACCACAGGGAGACTTTATACTAATCCTGGTTTAAATTTCATGATACTCAGCATGAGTGTTATGAGATTTAAATTATTATTTTTTAAAAAGTATTAAGTTTCTAAATAGATATATCCACATACGACTACAGAACGAGGTTTGACTGGAGTGATTCAAGCTGACTTAATGTGACGTTCTGATGTGAACGCACAGCACTGAAAGAGCTGAAGAACAGAACAAATGAAAGCTTTCTTTATACTGAAGTTCAGGTGCCATTCAATACTTCCAGTATTCTGTCTCTGTGTAATCCGTGAGTGAAAGCAAACGCAGACGTCCTGATGGGATTCCAGTCAAACTCCATTAATTTCCCACTGAGGTGCGATTCTGCTGATCTGGGAATCGAATCCAGTTCCACAACAAATGCGATAAAAACAGGAAGAAAACAGACAGAGAAAATGAAAATCTGAGAGAGCTGAGCTTTATTTGTATTAAATAAAGTCCTATGTTTTATATAGATTTGAACAAGACATAATTTTGTTCAATCAAAAATGTATCATTTTACATTTAAAGTTACAATTGATCTAACTTTAAGTTCTATTCTGTTTATTTTAATTAACTGTAAAATACTGATGTTTTTTAATAACCATATAACTTACAATGAAATTCGATATTCAACAATACATATGTTTACTAGGATATTGTCATACATTTGTTTTTGTAAGTTAAAAAAAGTCATGCAAATTAAGGTGAAAACCCCAAAGGATGTAATTATACACCGAATCCTTAACTCTACAGTAACTGAATATATATTTCCTATTGCTTTTGATGTATGTTATACATTGGATGTTACATTTTATGTTGTTTAATTTTTGCAGCTTTATTTTAATGTCATGATGGTGTTTGTCTTTCTGTACATGGAAAAAGCTAATTTTGCTAAACGTTAAGTCATGATTTAATTCAGCCTTTTATTTCACCACCTGTGTTATAACGGTGATTATCGGCACAGCAGATTTTAGCATCTGATACATATTGTAATCTTTTTTTTTACAATACATTTCTGGCCTTTTCTCTCTCTCTCTCTCTTCCTCTTTTTTTTAAAGAGGCCCTTGATGTTGTGTTCAGGCTCTACTAGAACAGGTTTTCCTGCTTGAATGTTGATTATTCTCCTCATATTCTCCATTGTTGCGGCTCCTCTCTTCCCAGTCTGTCAGTAACGCTCTGTTTACTTCCTGTCTCTATGAAGCCCCTCCTCCTGAAAAGCACACTGTGCTCTGATTGGTCGGCTGGAGCAGTGTGTTGTGATTGGTCGAGCGCTTCGAGTGTGTTTGGGAAATGTCCCGCCCCTTTATTCTGCGCATTAATTATTATAATGAGGAATATTGTGACGTGTTCGTTCCCGGAAGAAACTCAAGACTACAATGGAGGCGTTTCAGGAGTTCAGGAACAATGACACTCACATAAAGAAGAACTCCCACTGGAGGGACTTTGTGTTTAGGAAATGTGCTCATAAATAGCATAATAGGTCCTCTTTAACAATGATTTTATATGAAGTCTTAGGTTACACCAGAGACACATGGGAACACACGTGCACTCGTTCCAGAGCGAGATCAAATGCGAGTCATTCTCTAATTGGAGCCCACAGAGCCGGTGTCTTCAAAGGGAACCACTTTTGTTTTGATCCCTCAAATTGAATTGGCCTGAGCTTCTGGCATCTCTTCTGCACATTACATGCTGATTCCCCCTCCCTCGACACGATCATCTGTCCGGTCGCTCCTCTCGCTCGCTCACACTCGTTTTATCGCACGGATATGGCAGTTGTGAAGAGAATCCATTATGCTGGGATCTCCAAATCCTCAACGGCCCAGAGTCAAGATTAAAGAGCGGCTGCCCACACACACTCACACTCGTCATCCCGTGAAGCCTCTCTTTAAATCATCACGCAGGACAATAAGAGTTTCCTTTGTGTTTTCCAGTGGGTTGATGAATATCTCTTCTTTTCAGTGTTTGCTGCCAGACTAAACGCGAGCGCTCTGCCAGTTCATTCCTCCGAGGGTCTTTCCATGATTTTGTCCCGGCCATCAAAGCCTTTGTTCAGTTATCACAGTTTCACACTGAAAATAAGGTTATTTTATGTCACTGTATATTAAGAAGTAAGAACATTGACAGCGCATGTTTCATTTAGCTTTGGATGCAGAAGTCGTGGAACTAGAGGTTTGGTTGAAATGTCCACGCGACCTGCATTCCTCACGCTTCACGCTTCAGTGTGTCTCTGAGCTGCTAATTAACCGTAGTTAACAGTAGTTTGTAAGAAATGATCAAACGAGCTCGTCTAAACGATCCCCACCCTCTCATATGAAGTGTTGGACGGTAAAACACACAGTCTGGATGCTTAATTATGAGCAGATTTAAAAATCACTAAATCAGGTCCCTGTACTATGTCGAATTTATGACTCTGTTTTTGTAAATTAGACCGTTTTTGTTGTGTTTAGTATAAATTTGCCTGTTTAGGTTTGTGGACAATATTATGTTGTATATATGAGCATAACATGCAGCTCTGGTTACATTTTAAATTATATATTTGTAGGCGTTGTTGTTCAAAAGATTTTTTAATGCTGTTGAAAAAGTCTCAGCTCACCAAGGCCGCATTTATTTGATTAAATATTAGTTTTCTATGTGAATATACAGTAAAGTGTAATTTATTCCTGTGATCAAAGCTGAATGTTCAGCATCATTACTCCAGTCTTCAGTGTCACATGATCCTTCAGAAATCACTCTAATATGAGGATCTGATGCTCAACAAACATTTATGATTATTATCAGTGTTGAACACAGTTCTGCTGCTTCATATTTTTAATAGAACAGCATTTATTGGAAATTATAGAAAAATCATAAAAGTCTTAACTGTAACTTTTGATCAATTAAATGTATTCTTAATGAATGGGTGAAAAAACAAATCCACCACAAATCTTTGAACATTAGTGTAATTGGATAGATATATGATTTCATTCTCTGCATGCAAGGCCAGTGAGAGTCTGTGGTTGTTGAAACCGTACAGATGGAAACCGGTGATCATGCTCTCGCTAACAGGGCTGAAAACCCATTTAAATCTAAATGCATCACCACAGTGTAAAGCTCAGCTGAAATTAGAGCCGCGTCTCAAACTCAGAGTCTAATAGCAGCGTTTTCAGCGCTAATGCCCGACGGGACTGAGAAACTCAACGCAACTAGTGCTAATGAAAAATGGTGGTTGAAGCCACACATACAGTACTATTACTGTAAGTGGCCCATTACCACTGCCTTACATCCCCTGGTGGTGTGTGCATGATATACATGAGATTGATCTAACAATGTAGCCGTGCAAAACAGTTTTTATTTGAAACTTATAGCTGTTCAACACACTTATGACTTCTGAGATTTGAACGCAGTTTTACAAGCATTAATTAGTCTAAGCTTTTCATTAAAATCCACTAAGTGTTAAATGCTGGGTTGTTTTAACCCAATTTTGGGTCAAATATGTACAAACCCAGCCATTGGGTTACATTTTTTAATTACATTTTTAACCCAACGTTTGGGTTTGTCCGTATTTGACCCAAAATTGGGTTAAAACAACCCAGCATTTTTTAGAGTGATATGCTACTGCTATAAATGAACTAATAACTGCCACTCAATTCTTCCAACTACACCATATTTGTGCAATATCTGTGTCATAATTGACTCAAATGTTATGCTAGAGAAGACTATTTTCTTTTTCCTGACCATTTGTACACTCTAAAATATGCTGTGTTATTTCAACCCAACTCTGGGTCAAATATGGACAAACACAGCGGTTGAGTAAATGTTTAACCCAACATTTGGGTTTGTCCATATTTGACCCAAAATTGGGTTAAAACAACCCAGCATTTTTTAGAGTGCAGTTTCTCTATCCGCTCTCCAGTCTTGGCTTGTCTCGAGGCTACGGGTCAGAACTCATGGAAAAAGGACACGGCTGGTTCAAACTCAGTATCATCCACAGATGGAGAGCTTCATGCATTGATTATGAATGTGTGTGTGTCCTAACAATAGCCGGCGCCTAACAATCCAGCGATCGCTTCATTGACCTTCAGGGCTTATTGTCTTTAAGTCTGGAGGAGGGACTTGGGCCGAGGACTGGGTGTAGTGGGGCTAAAGAGAGAGGCGGGCTGGATGATATGGATTTTACATTAGGTTGTACTTGTAGGGAGTGCGCTGTCGAGATCGGCCATTGGGAAAACGAGACATTTGTGTGAAACCTTAAGTGATAAAAGGCCTTGTTCTGAGGCAGTATCAGCGGTAGCTGCCAATTAAGCTTTAAATGACGGGAAATGCCTTCAGTCATGCCACTAGCAGCGCCGGTCTGGGTTTAAGGAGAAACTGGCTGATGTGTCCAGTGGATTTCTTGGATCAATGTGGACACTAGAACTGTGTTCCAAAACCTAGTGTGCTTTTCTCGCTGCCTACACTCGCAGTGATCCGTGCCAGGGTTGTTATCCTTCACTGAAACTAAAACCAAAACCATAAAATAAACGTTAAATGATTAGTTCACTTCAGAATTAAACTTTCCTGATCATTTACTCACCCCCACATCATTCAAGATGTCCAAAAGAAATGAAGGTTTTTGAGGAAAACATTAGAGGATTGTTCTCCATGTAGTGACTTCAAGTGACCTTTCAATGTGATGACGTAATGCGTGGCTCATCGCAGAGCTAGTGCAAGACGAGCATCTGTGGTTAAAAAGTATATAAATGTTTATTTTGTTATAAATGTTGGCTGGTTTGTCTAGCTCAGACTCTTATTCCTCGGCTGGATCGTGTCGAGACTTTGAAGCTGCACTGAAACTCACATCTGGACCTTCGACCCGTTGGACCCCATTGAAGACACTATATGGAGAAAATCCAGGAGTGTTTTCCTCAAAAACCTTCATTTCCTTTCAAATGAAGAAAGAAAGACACAATATATCAAAAGAAAGAACAGAGCCTGACAAAACAAAAACATTTTATTCTTGCTTCATGCTTTCTTTGATTATCAACTCTTGAATGTGAGGAAGTTTCATTAAAAAAGCAATATTTGGAGCAAAAAACTGAGAAAATCGTGTTTTTGTCAAAAACTCTGTCCGGATCATATTCAGAACGATGATCAAAACACAGATGGAGTCGATCGAGTTCATCAACACCTCAAAGCTCTCAGTCCCGGAGCTCGTCCACATTTCATTCAGTATTGATTTATATGCGGTTTAATGCTGATGATCGCGTTATTTTACAACGATGCTTCTATCGCTTGTTTCTGCTTCTTCTTTGCCGGTGTTTTGATCCAGAGTATTATCACAGTAATAATGTGAAATATTACGTAATTTATTCCTGTGATCAAAGCTGAATGTTCAGCATCATTACTCCAGTCTTCAGTGTCACATGATCCTTCAGAAATCACTCTAATATGAGGATCTGATGCTCAAGAAACATTTATGATTATTATTCGTGATGCATTTTATTTTTCTTGATTTTTTGATAAATAAAATGTTCAAAAGAACATTTAAAAAAAATAATAGAAATATGATAAATATCTTTACAGTCAATGTAATGCATCCTGGCTGAATAAAACTCTTAATTTATTTGTAAAACCTTTGAGTGGTGGTGTATGAATGTGGCACAGCCGCTGAACATTAGTATGCAATAATACTTCTCACATTCCCTTTGAACTGTTATATATCTGGATTACATCTGGCGAGTGTGTAAGATCTGAGCTAAAGCACAGGAATCCAGGCCTTCAGGATCTGCATGCATATGATATATAACACAAACTTCTGCTGAATAACATGGGCCTGTGAGTCATGAAGAAGAAGCACGCTCCTCCATCTGTGTCTCGCAGCCAACAAACCTGCATATTACGATAATGCTGATGGATCTATACAGCTGGAGGAACTCATATTCTCATCTGAGATGCCCATAGAATGAATGAAACCTTTATTGCCCCGAGGGGAATTTGTTTTACACTCATGGGAACCACAATAAACATAGCCACAACAAACATAGAATAAATTAAAAACAAATAAGAAACAACAACAAAGCACAGCTAATAATGACATAAAATTATCAATTCGACAACTTAAGGAATCAATAGATAGATATATAATCAATAATACCCATCTAAAATGTTCAACGGCTTAAAGGAATCAATAAATCAATAAATCTATGTGCCCATAGATGATCCATTTAATAATTGAATGCTCCTTGGCACAAAAATGTAATATGTCGTTTAGTTTTTGTTCGGGGCATTCTAAATCTACATCCAGAGGGGAGGAGGGAAAATTCTGTGTGAAGTGGGTGCAATGGATCCTCCAGTATCCTCAGTGCCAAATTGATGGTATGCTGATCAGTAAGATTTGTGATGCTTTTCACACCTGATCCAGTAATTTTCCTACCCATTTTTGTTACCTTGTCCAGCATGTTCCTGTTCTGGATAGAAAGACCCCCCCCCCCCCCCCCCCCCCCCTTGGATAGCAAAAGTCACCACACTTTGAATAAAAGTCAAATAAAACAATGTCAGGGTGCTAGTCTCTGCATTAAAGCTGCGCAATTTTTGTTAAAAAAAAGAGTCGTTGGTGTGCTTTTGAGTATCTAGCTAATGTGTTGGCTGACCAAGTGAGTTTATGATCAATAATAGTACCCAAGTACTTATACTCCTCCACAATCTCAATAACTGTCTCATTAATAGTAACCGGTTGTAATGGAGGGGGCTTTTTTCTAAAGTCAATGACCATTTCTTTTGTTTTTGAAATGTTTAGAATTAGTGAGTTTTCACTACACCATTCATAAAAGTGGTCAACCTCAGTTCTGTAATCTTGTTCATTATCTGTTAAAAGCCCAACCAAGGCAGCATCATCTGCAAACTTAATCAATGAACATTTGGAATGATGGCTGACACAATCATTTGTATACAGGATAAATAACAACGGTGATAAAACACATCCTTGTGGCACTCCTGTGTTTGTCATAATGATTTTTGACTGGCTATGACCCGCTCTCACAAATTGTAGTCTGCCTGTTAAAAAGTCCTGAATCCACTTTACCAGATTAAGGTTTACACCCATAAGTGTCAGCTTCTCTAATAACATGTGTGGCTGAACAGTGTTAAAAGCTGAGGAAAAGTCTGCAAATAGGATGCGAACATAAGAGGCAGGAGTTTCAAGATGTCTATAAATTCCATTCAGGAGGGTTGTTACTGCATCTTCCACATCTCTTTTCTCTGTATAGGCAAACTGTAATGTATCCATGTGTTTTTTGGTTTGTTTTTTAAGATGAGTTAAAATAATCCGCTCAAAACATTTCATAGCCACTGAAGTAAGTGCTACTGGTCTAAAATCATTCAGTCCATCTGGTTTGTGTTTCTTAGGAAATGGTACAATTTCTGCAGTTTTCCATATCTTTGGGACTTTGTATGTGTCGATTGATTTCTGATACAACCCTCTGAACACCGGGCTCAGTTGTTCTTTGCAGCTCTTAAGGATGGTGCCTTCCAGCCTGTCCGGGCCGGCAGCTTTCCGAGTCTTTACATGGGAGAAGATCCACCCCACTTCCTCACAGCTTACCCTGATTGAGGCACTTGCTCTTCCTTCAAAGCTGATTGGATTAGCTGGCACATCATTCTCCCATCTCGCAAAGTGTTCATTCATGGCATTTGCTTGCTCGACTGTATGTACCATAGTATTAGTGTGTTGATTTTGACCTATAATAGTTATAGTGGAAATAATAGTGGAAATGCATCCATTAAAAAATAACTCCAAGAAAGATCAAGAAAAGCAAAGCAACACATGCTATTTTAAGCAGTGCATTTGTGCTAACAGGACGCAATCACACAATCTTTCATTCAGTTCAATTTAGAAGAGAATCTGTTGTGTTTAGACATAGAGCTTGCATGAAAGACTAAGTATTTCACACAGTTTTGATTCTTATAATTACCATAATTTATTTGGTAACAGGTAACGCACACACACACACACACACACACACACACACACACACACATGTGAGGTAATAAACTCTATCATGCATTCTCTAAATCAATTGTTTTAGACTTGAAATGCTTTTCTATTGAACGAACCCCTCTGAATGTGTGAAGAACAGCCATAATTGCATGATTGGAGGTATTGCATGACTAGTCATCATCGCACAAAAGAGCAGTGATGATAAGAACATGTTGTTTGATGAAACACATTTGACAGTCTCTAATTTTCCCTGCGTTCACATTCAGTGCAAAGGTATGAAGCGTTCATCTAAAAATGTCAGCGATGTCAGTCAACCCAAAGTCTTGATCTCTCTCTGAATATGTGGATTAATAAACTTCCCTAAGTCGCAGCACTGCCGTATATAAAGTTCACAAAAGAACACGACTGCCTCATAATAAATCCAGCGAATTCACATGAGACCATCAGCGGATGAACTTCGAGCCCACAAGCTCCATAAGTATGCAAATAAAGTACATCTTTGCATTCGAAATTGCATTATCATTTGCATTTTATGTGTGCTGTGGCTCTTTTGATAAATGACCTCTTGCCTTGCTTCGGGACATCAGAAATGAGCATCCAAACGCTAACAGCAACGATTTATCCAATTTGAGACTTTAGACGACAGCAATGGTTGGGTGAAGATTACAGTAAAGTGCTGGCCTGAGCAGAGACGAGTCTTTATGCATCATTACAGAGAACCTGTGCTAGTCCTCATTCAAGACATTATACTTCTTTTCAACCGCTAACACACAAAATCCTCGCTTGTCACACAATTTCTGACACTCAAACACCAGAACCACACACCAAATCTGCAAAACCATACACTAATTATTGGCCTTCGACTCAGTTTTAAAGCACTTTTTGCAAACCACAACACACAGTTCCCTATGTAAGACAATAATCTAACAGGGAGAATCTGATTTCCTTTTTCAAACACAACCTAGCAAACACCACAGTAATTCATCAGAGCCACACACACACACACACACTCCTCACATGTGCAAACACTCATTGCTTTACTGAACACCAGCCAATCATGGCTTTAGAATAGGCCTATAAAAGGTCAAAGGTCGAGTTATGTGTTTTTCGGACTGTGTAATACTGTATCCACAACCACAAATGCTTACAGTAAAACAAAATAAGTTTGGTTTCAATCTTGCTTTCGTGTTTACCGTGAATTTTTCAACATCTCTCTGCCAATTACTTTCAATCTTGAACAGAAATGTACATATGAGCTCATGAAAGAAGAGCTTTAGGTTTTGAAATACGTAGAATATAATGGCAAAGGTGTTTGCAATGTAAGACAAATGTTTTCTTTTGAGATGTTTGTGATATTTTGAATGCAGTGCTTCATTTAGCAAGAGATGTGTGGCATTTGGCATTTTGTGTGTGCAATTCTTGGATTTGTGTGTAAAGTTTTGAAAATGTGTGTAAGCAGTAAAAAAACTGTAGTGTACTGTAAGCTTGGAAGGCTCTCTAGTGATGTCAGATTTTCGTGATACAGTCAAACCAAAAATTACCCAGACACCAGATATCATTTTTGATATGTGTTCACTAGTGTGTGCAGGACACTATAGTTCATTTATGTAAGTGAGGAGAGCAAAATACAGTAAACTGTGACATATTATACACAAATATTCTTCATACAGTGACTCCCAGTGACATTTATACACATTTGGGAGCAGAAATGATTCCTCCACTTTGAGCTGATCATGTTTTGCTGAAGTGTGTTTTCTGTAATTGCTAATGCTCTTTTTACACACACACTGAACAACATGAAGCATTGCTTGGTCACTGGTTGAGCTAAACTGGTATTATCTAATTGTGTAGTTAAATTTAACAGCTGACAGATATTCAACATAATTCATGTGTGAGAGTCTAACAGAAGGACGGACAAAACCAGTCAAATATCCACTGATCTGAGAACTCTGAGATCTGCTCATGTGTATCACCATTGTCTAAACTATAGCGAATAAACTGAGATGATGTGAGAAATGTTGAAGGTGTCTGAATATATATATTTATGCCAGCAGATTCAGGCTATGTATTATCTATTATACAGTGACACAACAACAGCTCTCGTCTCTCGTCGCGTCTCATTCCCATCACAGCTGAACGCCTGACGTTGCACATCAGAAACCACTGAGCGACGTCCCCGTCTCATAGCTCCACATGTGCTTCTGTGGGTCGGCTTCTCCTCTGCATGTCATCTGACACACACTTATCCAAGAAGAGCGAGATTCAATCATCCACAGTACAAACTGAAGGATCCCGCGGATCAAAGCCTCCACAACATGTGCATGATGAGAGACGACAACGCTTTATAATAGCAGTGTTACATCTGAGCAGGAACAAACGAGGGATGTGTTTCTTCCTGTGCGAACAAAAGGCATTTATCAAACGGGAACATAAAAAAACTAGTTTTAATGTCAGTGAACTGCCAAATGCTCTCGCTGAATGTTGAGCTGCATCTGAAACAACGGACTATACTGTGTTTCAGCATAGAGACATCTCAACCTGCCAGAACACAACATGTGAACACGCCAGCCGTGACTCAGAGCATTTGTTGACGCTCGCAAACATTTTGTCGTTAAACATGTCGTCACACAGACATGATGAATGCAAACAAAGGCCACACACACACACACTTGTTGACGTGCAGCCAGTGGCGTCTCTAATGCACACACTCGGACCCTTGATGTCATTCACGTCTGTGTTTTGTCCTTCATAAGACCAGCGATCTCCAAACGAGTGTCACAGGGATTTAGCTGCGGATCTCAAAGCCTGAGGAGTGTTGAATTCACTGTGAATCAGCTCCTGCTCGCAACACAACATCCCTGAGCGACACAGATGATTAGTCTGACATGTATTGTGTGCTGTGCAAGTGTGTGTTTTGACGTGGAGGGTTAGGGGTTATAAGTACGTGGCATGAGTGGAAGAACAGGAATACTGCAAGATCTGCCTTTCAAACGGAGCACAAGTGCAGCTTATAGCAGCAGAAGAGAAATACAGCAACACAGACACAGCGTTTCAGCGACACACCAACAACAGTCCATCCAATCAATTAAAAGTGCAACGGAGTGGGTGGATAAAAGTGATGCCTATCGTAGATGCGTCAAAACAGGATAAATTCATGCAACATGTGGAGAAGGCTTAGGTTATTTCTCCTGGAGGCTGGAATGACGTTATGAAATATTAACCCTTCGTTAAACTGTGCACAAAATGTTCTTACCTCCGTGTCGTCCTCGTCCTCCTCGCTCGTGATCAGTTCCTCCGGAGCGCGGATAAACCACCACTGGATCTCCAGGTAAACCGAGGACATCCCACTTTGAAAGGCACATGCCATTTCGATGTTCTGCCCTTCCCTTGCTGTGATGTTAGAAGGGAAATCAGTAAATTTTCCTGTAACAGAGATGTAGCGAGTTAACCTGAGATTTAAGCAAGACAGTCTACCAGTGATTATACTGAACTCTTATATTGTTGTATAATATTTTATTGAAATGATGATATAATAACATTAATGAAAATATTTTTTAAATGTTTTTTCTCTTCTGATTTCATTACAAATCACAAAGTGAAAATAAAACACTTATATATGTATGTATATATATAACAAAAACAATCAATAAAATAGTAATAAACTATTTTGAAAATGTATTTTTGCTATTTATTTTTAAACATTAATGAAAATATTATTTTCATAGTTGATCATTTATAATAGTATTATTAAGTATATATATATATGTATATATATATATATATATATATATATATATATATATACATATATATATATATATATATATATATATATATATATATATATATATATATATAATAATAATAATATAATAAATTATAAAATATGAAAATAAAATTGTCATTAATGTAAAAAAAAAATATATATATATATACATATGTCACACACACACACACACACACACACACTATATATATATATATATATATATATATATATACATTAAAATGTATTTTTTATGAAAGTATTTTATTTATAAATAAATAAATGTTTCAACATTTCCTCTTTTTTTGCAACTAGTCAAATCTTCTGGTTGGATGAAATTTAATAATACTTCCAGACTCAAATATCGTCGGGTTCGTATAGGCTACAGCAGATCCTCTCTTTGTTACATGGCATTCAATGAAGCACTCCTGCTCCTCTCACGGGTGTACCGAGTGTACCGGGGGCTGGAGCTGGAGCTGTCCGTGGTGCTGAACGGGTTTACCGGGAGCTGGAGCTGTCCGTGGTGCTGAACAGCCGCAGTCCGTTTGCCGGATCATCACCACTTGACATGCAAGTCGCGCGTGCGGTTCCTTCAGAATTACCCTTTACTACCTTTAGCGCTGGAATAGAGCTCAGGGTTCGTGTGAAGGAGGACAGGTCCGAGATCTTACGAGCTCCCAGAAATCAACAGTTGATTTTTCTATCACTCCTCACGGACATCATGATCACGTAGTTACAACTTTTGCCACTTATTATTAAAAGATTACCACATAAACATATGCTGCAGTCATTTTAACTGCAAAATAGTGACACTGAGAGCATATTTTCATTTGCTGCTGATAATGGTTGAAATTTTAAAGTTAATGACGGTGTATAATATTGCGCAAAATGTTCTTACCATCAAGAGAAAATCCAACTTGAATGGACAAACAGGAAAAGAGCACAAATCCAATACTGTCATGTAAGGTCCCCATCATTGCGAAGACAGCTGGGAGAGAAATGTCCTCCAGAAATGTTGAGCTCGTTAAGCAGAAACCGAGAGAACACGGCGAGCGGGAAACATGCCGCAACTCTCGCTCGGTAACTCTCCTACTGTCTCTGCGAGGTGTTGATGGAGTAATGATGCGCTCTCTCTCTCTCTCTCTCTCTCTCTCTCTCTCTCTCTCTCTCTCTCTCTCTCTCTCTCTCTCTCTCTCTCTCTCTCTCTCTCTGCGGCTCTCACTCACGCGCTCCCCGTTGCTCGCGCACACAGAGGCGTGAGACTGAGACCAGCATTTGGAGAAATATAACAAACGAGATCGCTCTCAGCGGCTGTCAAGAAGAAGAAATGTAATAAAAACAGTTTGAAATACGACTTAATATGAAAAATCAAAATATACAATTTAATATAGGTTATATTACACTGTTGCACTCAATAGATTTAAAAAAAAAAAAAAGTGAACTATTTGTTTTAGTTTAATTGTCTGTAAACACACACACACACAGAGACTCGCGCACGCACAGGCACAAACACACACACACGTATATATGTTAATGTTATAACTATTGTATATGCATGGAATAAAACCCTCTTAAATTGGAATATTTGTTGTGCATTGTCCAAATACGATCATCTCATGTGTGCTATAGAGGTTGTGTTCACACAATATAATCACACTTGTAAACCTTTAGACATGATTCAATTATATCATGAAGGTATTTTTAACCACAATGTTGAACTTTTTTTTCAAGACAAGAGTGTTTTTCATAAAAACCAGGTCAGTGCATGTGTTCAGTCTCATGGACTCCGTGTTTAACGCCTCACTGTCGCAGATTGAGTCGACAAATACAGATCCCTCTCAAAGCTAGTGAGCTGCAGGTGACGGTTTGATGGACAGCAAATCATTTCTTTTCTAATTAACCCAACTGTATCTCTAAACCGAGTGAAGTGACTCTGGATATAAACAGAAGCAAACCCTACACACTCAGTGACGGGTCGACCAAAGACACAGTGTGTGTTTGAGCCCCACTCCAGTAAAGCCTTAAAATCAGCATTTTAACATAAGGGAAAGACTTCCTCACCACACACAATCCTTTGAGCAGAGCAGTGTGCATGGAGAAATAATTACGCCTTTTCTAGACTGATGATGCTGGCAGAAATGTAAATTGTGCTCAGCATCTGTGATATTTATTATAGTGCTCTCAGTATTAATATTTTATACCTGGTCTGATAAGTCCCTCTCTGCTGCACATCATGCAGATAAGACGAAGCCCACGCCGACTACTGATGACCTTCACAATAACTTCTACAGGCCACAGATTGGATAAATATTCAAATGTCTTTCACTGGCTAAAGGCTTTATTCATTGCAAACACTTTCAATACAATGATGACATTAGACCAAAAACTTTGCTGCCAATATAGCAAGACCAAGTGTAACTTTGGTAAAGCATTGCAGAGACGCTTTACTGTTTGTAACACATATAGGATGAGACTGTCCTCTTTACTATATAGAGAGCATTAGCACACATTATTCAGCGGCACTGGTTCTGGAAGTATTTTCTTCCATTCATTTTTGCCATAGGGATTTAAAAAAAGTTTTTTGTTAAAGAGTTATAATTTATTATAAGCCATACACTAGGTTAACCAGCTACGAGGTGAATCACAATATTACAAACTTTGATTTGAAGTGTGGCAGATTTCCCCCTACGCATCTGACTTTAGTTTATCTCCAGTCGACACCAAGCTGAACCTTCCCGTCTCTCTCTTGAATCAACACTGAAGTGATTAAACTGTAGTTCATCGACTGGCCACTAGAGACCGGCTGCAGAAGAGAGTGAATCCCATAGACCTCCATGTTAAAATACCCAACTTTACAGCAGAAAAAAGTCTATGGTCAACACTTAATAATGTTTATAGTCTAGCACTGCGTCTACAGTCGACAACTGGCTTGGAGTCCGACAACGTCTTGCCCCTTATGAACTCTATCACTTGGGAATGAGATCTCTAGTGTTCCACTAACCTGTTGTGCAGCAATAACTAGACAGACTCCAGACAACGCCTTGGCTTTAATCCCGGCCGGAGGATCTCAGACCAGTTTCAGAGAGAATCCCCCCAGCAAAAACAATACAACAGTTTTTATAGAATAGGAGCATGGCAAAGGTGACATGATTCATTACATACTTTTTCTACAATGTGATTGGTTCTTTATATGCATAATTCAGCAAATCTTCTGTTACTAGGTAGAAGCAAATCTGGATTTCTTGATTACTCAAAATCACGGGTTAATATATTTAAACATCTGTCTGTTTAGTTTCCCCTTTTGTTATATTTAGAGATGATTCAGACACACACTGACTGACTTTGAGCAAAGTGATTGGATACATTTGGATAGGTTTTAAAAGCATATAAATGTATTCCTGCAAGGGAAATAAATGTTAGTTATGATTAATTAAAAAAATATATAAAAAAATATATTTTAAGTTTATTGCAAAATGTATACACACACACACAAACAAACATTTGAGTATTCATTCGTAGAAGTAGAGAGATCGACTTCATTTGATGGGAGTGGCCGAAATTACTAAATAAAAACAAGCTAAATATAAATATTAAAAAAAACAATCAAAATGGTAAATAAAAATATGCTAAAATCTAAAGGAAAACTGAAAATTAAAAAGCTAGTTCAAAATACGATAAAATATTGTATACAAACAGTACATACATTTACAAATAATATTTAATTTAAATAGTATTTTATGTTAATGTTGACTTTTTAAAAGCCATTTAAAATCATAACTAGTATATTTGACATATTCTGACATTCCCCCGAGCATGAATCATCAGGTCGACAGTCATCTTCCCTGCAGCGCGGCAAAATTACCAGTTAACCACTGTTTCTATTTATTTACCCCTCAGGTCTTTACACTGGCTCCCATTTACATTTAGGATTGATTTTAAAGTATTATTACTGGTATATAAATAATTCAATGGGCTAGGAGGACCTCAATATATTGCAGATATGCTCACTAAATATAAACCCAACAGATCACTCAGATCATTAGGATCACATCAGTTAAAAAAAAAATACCAACAGTTCACTCTAAGCATGGAGAGTCTGCTTTAGCTACTATGCTGGACCAGCTTCCAGAGGAGATCAGATGTGCTGGAACGAGCTTCCAGAGGACATCAGGCGTGCTGGAACAGCTTCCAGAGGACATCAGACGTGCTGGAACAGCTTCCAGAGGACATCAGACGTGCTGGAACAGCTTCCAGAGGACATCAGACGTGCTGGAACAGCTTCCGGAAGAGATCAGATGTGCTGGAACAGCTTCCAGAGGACATCAGACGTGCTGAAACAGCTTCCGGAAGAGATCAGATGTGCTGGAACAGCTTCCAGAGGACATCAGATGTGCTGGAACAGCTTCCAGAGGAGATCAGATGTGCTGGAACAGCTTCCAGAGGATATCAGAGAACAGACGTGCTGAAACCATTTCCGGAAGAAATCAGATGTGCTGGAACAGCTTCCAGAGGAGATCAGAGAACAGACGTGCTGAAACCACTTCCGGAAGAAATCAGATGTGCTGGAACAGCTTCCAGAGGAGATCAGACGTGCTGGAACAGCTTCCAGAGGACATCAGACGTGCTGGAACAGCTTCCAGAGGACATCAGACGTGCTGGAACAGCTTCCAGAGGACATCAGACGTGCTGGAACAGCTTCCAGAGGACATCAGACGTGCTGGAACAGCTTCCGGAAGAGATCAGATGTGCTGGAACAGCTTCAAGAGGACATCAGACGTGCTGGAACAGCTTCCAGAGGACTTCAGACGTGCTGGAACAGCTTCCAGAGGACATCAGACGTGCTGGAACAGCTTCCAGAGGACATCAGACGTGCTGGAACAGCTTCCAGAGGACATCAGATGTGCTGGACCAGCTTCCAGAGGAGATCAGATGTGCTGGACCAGCTTCCGGAGGAGATCAGATGAGCTGGAACAGAGGAGATCAGATGTGCTGGAACAGCTTCCAGAGGACATCAGACGTGCTGGAACAGCTTCCAGAGGACATCAGATGTGCTGGACCAGCTTCCAGAGGAGATCAGATGTGCTGGACCAGCTTCCGGAGGAGATCAGATGTGCTGGAACAGAGGAGATCAGATGTGCTGGAACAGCTTCCAGAGGACATCAGATGTGCTGGAACAGCTTCCAGAGGACATCAGACGTGCTGGAACAGCTTCCAGAGGACATCAGACGTGCTGGAACAGCTTCCAGAGGACATCAGATGTGCTGGAACAGCTTCCAGAGGACATCAGACGTGCTGGAACAGCTTCCAGAGGACATCAGACGTGCTGGAACAGCTTCCGGAAGAGATCAGATGTGCTGGAACAGCTTCAAGAGGACATCAGACGTGCTGGAACAGCTTCCGGAAGAGATCAGATGTGCTGGAACAGCTTCCAGAGGACATCAGATGTGCTGGAACAGCTTCCAGAGGAGATCAGATGTGCTGGAACAGCTTCCAGAGGATATCAGAGAACAGACGTGCTGAAACCATTTACGGAAGAAATCAGATGTGCTGGAACAGCTTCCAGAGGAGATCAGAGAACAGACGTGCTGAAACCACTTCCGGAAGAAATCAGATGTGCTGGAACAGCTTCCAGAGGAGATCAGATGTGCTGGAACAGCTTCCGGAAGATATCAGATGTGCTGGAACAGCTTCCAGAGGAGATCAGATGTGCTGGAACAGCTTCCGGAAGATATCAGATGTGCTGGAACAGCTTCCAGAGGAGATCAGATGTGCTGAAACCCCTTCCGGAAGAAATCAGATGTGCTGGAACAGCTTCCAGAGGAGTTCAGAGAACAGACGTGCTAAAACCACTTTTGGAAGAAATCAGATGTGCTGGAACAGCTTCCAGAAGAGATCAGATTTGCTGGAACAGCTTCCAGAAGAAATCAGATGTGCTGGAACCAGCTTCCAGAGGAGATCAGATGTGCTGGAACAGCTTCCAGAGGAGATCAGACGTGCTGGAACAGCTTCCAGAGGAGATCAGGTGTGCTGGAACAGCTTCCAGAGGAGATCAGATGTGCTGGAACAGCTTCCAGAGGAGATCAGACGTGCTGGAACAGCTTCCAGAGAAGATCAGATGTGCTGGAACAGCTTCCAGAGGAGATCAGATATGCTGGAACAGCTTCCAGAGGAGATCAGAAGTGCTGGAACAGAGGAGATCAGATGTGCTGGAACAGCTTCCAGAGGAGATCAGATGTCCTGGAACAGAGGAGATCAGATGTGCTGGAACAGAGGTGATCAGATGTGCTGGAACAGCTTCCAGATGAGATCAGACGTGCTGGAACAGCTTCCAGAGGAGATCAGATGTGCTGGAACAGCTTCCAGAGGAGATCAGATGTGCTGGAACAGAGGAGATCAGATGTGCTGGAACAGAGGTGATCAGATGTCCTGGAACAGCTTCCAGATGAGATCAGACGTGCTGGAACAGCTTCCAGAGGAGATCAGATGTGCTGGAACAGAGGAGATCAGATGTGCTGGAACAGCTTCCAGAGGAGATCAGATGTGCTGGAACAGAGGAGATCAGATGTGCTGGAACAGAGGTGATCAGATGTGCTGGAACAGCTTCCAGATGAGATCAGACGTGCTGGAACAGCTTCCAGAGGAGATCAGATGTGCTGGAACAGCTTCCAGAGGAGATCAGATGTGCTGGAACAGAGGAGATCAGATGTGCTGGAACAGAGGTGATCAGATGTCCTGGAACAGCTTCCAGATGAGATCAGACGTGCTGGAACAGCTTCCAGAGGAGATCAGATGTGCTGGAACAGCTTCCAGAGGAGATCAGATGTGCTGGAACAGAGGAGATCAGATGTGCTGGAACAGAGGTGATCAGATGTGCTGGAACAGCTTCCAGAGGAGATCAGATGTGCTGGAACAGAGGAGATCAGATGTGCTGGAACAGAGGAGATCAGATGTGCTGGAACAGAGGAGATCAGATGCGCTGGAACAGCTTCTAGAGGAGGTCAGACGTGCTGGAACAGCTTCCAGAGGAGATCAGATGTGCTGGAACAGAGGAGATCAGATGTGCTGGAACAGAGGAGATCAGATGTGCTGGAACAGCTTCCAGAGGAGATCAGATGTGCTGTAACAGCTTCCAGAAGAGATCAGATGTGCTGGAACAGCTTCCAGAGGAGATCAGACGTGCTGGAACAGCTTCCAGAGGAGATCAGATGTGCTGGAACAGAGGAGATCAGATGTGCTGGAACAGAGGAGATCAGATGTGCTGGAACAGAGAAGATCAGATGTGCTGGAACAGAGGAGATCAGATGTGCTGGAACAGCTTCCAGAGGAGATCAGATGTGCTGGAACAGCTTCCAGAGGACATCAGATGTGCTGGAACAGCTTCCAGAGGAGATCAGATGTGGTGGAACAGCTTCCAGAGGAGATCAGATGTGCTGGAACAGAGGAGATCAGATGTGCTGGAACAGCTTCCAGAGGAGATCAGATGTGGTGGAACAGCTTCCAGAGGAGATCAGATGTGCTGGAACAGAGGAGATCAGATGTGCTGGAACAGCTTCCAGAGGAGATCAGATGTGCTGGAACAGCTTCCAGAGGAGATCAGATGTGCTGGAACAGAGGAGATCAGATGTGCTGGAACAGAGGAGATCAGATGTGCTGGAACAGAGGAGATCAGATATGCTGGAACAGAGGAGATCAGATGTGCTGGAACAGAGGAGATCAGATGTGCTGGAACAGAGGAGATCAGATGTGCTGGAACAGAAGAGATCAGATGTGCTGGAACAGAGGAGATCAGATGTGCTGGAACAGAGGAGATCAGATGTGCTGGAACAGAGGAGATCAGATGTGCTGGAACAGAAGAGATCAAATGTGCTGGAACAGAAGAGATCAGATATGCTGGAACAGAGGAGATCAGATGTGCTGGAACAGAGGAGATCAGATGTGCTGGAACAGAGGAGATCAGATGTGCTGGAACAGAAGAGATCAGATATGCTGGAACAGAGGAGATCAGATGTGCTGGAACAGAAGAGATCAGATGTGCTGGAACAGAAGAGATCAGATGCGCTGGAACAGAGGAGATCAGATGTGCTGGAACAGAGGAGATCAGATGTGCTGGAACAGAGGAGATCAGATGTGCTGGAACAGAGGAGATCAGATGTGCTGGAACAGAGGAGATCAGATGTGCTGGAACAGAGGAGATCAGATGTGCTGGAACAGAGGAGATCAGATGTGCTGGAACAGAGGAGATCAGATGTGCTGGAACAGAAGAGATCAGATGTGCTGGAACAGAAGAGATCAGATGCGCTGGAACAGAGGAGATCAGATGTGCTGGAACAGAGGAGATCAGATGTGCTGGAACAGAGGAGATCAGATGTGCTGGAACAGAGGAGATCAGATGTGCTGGAACAGAGGAGATCAGATGTGCTGGAACAGAAGAGATCAGATGTGCTGGAACAGAAGAGATCAGATGCGCTGGAACAGAGGAGATCAGATGTGCTGGAACAGAGGAGATCAGATGTGCTGGAACAGAGGAGATCAGATGTGCTGGAACAGAGGAGATCAGATGTGCTGGAACAGAGGAGATCAGATGTGCTGGAACAGAAGAGATCAGATGTGCTGGAACAGAAGAGATCAGATGCGCTGGAACAGAGGAGATCAGATGTGCTGGAACAGAGGAGATCAGATGTGCTGGAACAGCTTCCAGGGGAGATCCTACAGTCACACTCACCTTCAGACTCAGAAGACTTCTGTTTAGCTGTGCATTTCCTACTTTAATTCGTTTTACTCTAATTAATTGTATAACTGTATAATTGATCTATTTTATCACTTTGAATTTTCATAGTTTGATATTTTTATTCATTTCTAAATCATTTTGAATAACTGTTTTCATTGTCCTTGCTTTTATTTTGTGATTATTTGCTTTTATTTTGTGATTATTTGTATTCCTTTCTATGTAAAGCACTTTGAATAGCCGTAGTGTATGAAATGTGCCAAACTTGCCTTGCCAACTCTAATAACCAGCCATCATCACAGGATGCATCATCATTCTCTGCATGCTAAACTCATCTCTAAATATGCTACAATTTATCAGTAAATGCGCACTGTTCTTCTTACGCCAGTGTGTTAATGCACTCTTCAAAATAAAGCAGTGATGTTAGAAGAACCATGTCTGGTTCCCCAAAGAAGCTTTTAGTGTTCAGTTCTTAAAATAACCACTTTTCTGTCAGAGCCAGGGGCGTCACTAGGCCCTTTTTAGGGGGGCTTGAGCCCCCCTAAATTTATGCCTAGCCCCCCTAAAAATTTGTGATTAATATGCTACACAAATTCGTGTTCGCTTCAGTCTTCAGTCTTGTCTTTAATCAGATTCAGCGCGTTCTTCGTCTTAAATCCGCATTCCGCAGAGAGGAAAGTGTGTGTGTGTTCATCTGAGCCCATTGGTCTGTCACTGATCGTCAATGTCAGAATATTTGAGATGACCAATCAAATCAAAGTAGGCGGGCTTTACATTCACAGACGCTGAGCGCGAATTTTAGCAGCACAACTCGACGCTTCAGTGCACGGGCAAGTGCGAGATAAGATGTAAGTAGCTAAACTTATAACGTTATATATTTGACAGTTTTTTGAGGTCATTAAAGTTAAACGAATGACAAAAATAATCAGGAAAACTAATATAGTTTTGTCTAATTTCGCCCTTTTTAACTGAAATTAGGCATGTAACGTCAGCCTAATGTAATCATTCGTTTACTGTCATTGTGAGTGGACAAAAAACATTAACAAAGCCGTTTTCATCCTGTTAGGTACAGGATTAATAATGAATGTGTACATATTGAAAATATACCTAATACAAATTGTAGCCTTTAGTAAATAAAAAAAAAGCTCAGCTTTTGGAGGGGAAGAGAAAGGGCACGATGAGGAGACTGAAAAAAAAGAAAGGAAGATGGAGGAGAGAGCAGGTATTGACAAATAGTCTACTGACATAGTTTTAAAGCTATTTCTTATCCTTTTTTGGTCTTCAAACGTCTTGAAATACACATTTCAGAGATTAAAAAAATTTAACCCCCAAACCTCCACCTCAAATGCAGGACCTCTGTGATTATAAAGCCCTGTCTACAGCCCTGTATTAGGCATCAGAATCAGAAAGCGCTTTATCCCAAGTGTGCTTGCACAAGGAATTGGTTTTGGTGCTGATGCTTCCAGTACACATATACAAATATGTGATAAGGCATAAGATCAATAATGAATGTGTAGCCTTTAATGTGAATTAATTTGATAAACTTAGTTACCTTTAGTAGTTTTCAGTAAATTAACACGTCTGAGAAAATGATTCATAGGCAAAATCAACCAGTTGACCCCCAAAGAGAAAAGGAGTGTGATGCTGATGAGGGGAGAAAAATAATCAGCTGCCAAATGAAATGGTTTTATCCCAAAAAAATTGCCTTCAAAACATCTTAAAATGCACATAATAGTTCAGAGAATTAAACATTTTCTCGGGGAAACCCCGAACCCCCCCTAATTAACACAACTCGAATTCAGGACTACCTTACAGTGATTATAAAACCCTGCAATTGCATGGTAATGAAAGTGAGCATTAGACCCTAAATTAAACTTTTACCTTGTTTTTTATTTTTTATTTTTTAATCATACCCTCATTGGGGGCTTAGCCCCCCTCAAAGGAAAATCCTAGAATCGCCCCTGGTCAGAGCCATATATTTCTTAGTATAAAGAATGTTTTAATAATCTAAAGAACCTGTTAAAGGTTAACCGGTTAAGAGTGTGCATATATTATACAAGATATTATAATATATATATATATATATATATATATATATATATATATATATATATATATATATATATATATATATATATATAAATATATATATATATATATATAAGATATAAGTTAAGATATATATTAACCTGACTTAATCTTACAAGCATAATTAAGGAAACCAAGCGTTTAATGTTGTCTATGTGGTGTGTTTAATACGCTTTAAGACACACCGTGTGTAAGTTCATAAGTCGACAGCATTGCTGAGTATTTCCTGCTTAAAACTGCAGTGAACCAAAGACAGTCTCAAACACACGGTTTGAAATCGCTGGTGTTTCTGACGTCACAAACGACCTTGTAACCAATCAGATCAACGTGTGATCGTCAACCAGTGGATCTCTGAGCTGAGTGAGTGAGTGGAGGTGGGGCTCATTTGCATATTCATAGAACCGCACATACTAAACGAGGCGAGGGTGTCGAGTTACATTCAAGATATTTTAAGGCATGAATCATTTTTTTCAAGGAAAAAAAAAAAACGTTTTAATGGATTAAATTATTGACTACAGGGGGACTTTAACACGTAGCCTATTTCTCACTGCCTCAGATTTCCCTGAATGCTTAATACGGCACAGATTCTAAAATAGATCAGATCTTTGCATCTTTGTTGGATGATGTCAATATGATGAGAAAGGGTATTCACTTTCTAATGGCGTGGAGGGAAATGTCACCAGGAAAGGTAGGTTACATCATCACTGTTAATAGGATTATAGTCCACTGAATTCTTGTGAATCAAACTCACATCTGCAGTTCTGTACAATGTGGGAGGATCTGCAATACACTGAGACGACAGATCTGAAGAAGAACAACCTTGAACCTAGAGGAACCAAGGATGCCATAACCAGCTATAGTGGCTCACTGTGCAACAAACTGAAGAGGAATCAATATCCTCAGCTTCCTTCACACTGACAGGAGGATCTTGTCAATCATCGTTGGCGGTTTAGTATTAGTACGAGTGTATTAGTTTCTCATATCTCATCCGGCTGGCTTCTTCTGTGTGCAAACGCCACTGACCTCTACCACTTTACCAGCATGTCACGCAACCACAGTCTCATCGGCTTGTAAATATAGATTTGCCTAATACTTACTCATTGCTAATAGCATATGCATTAGACAAATGAGAGCTACAAGCCTAAGTGGGTTTATTGAATACGCCGTACCTTGGAAAATTAATTATAGCCCATGGTGTTGTATTAAATGTCAGCTGAGTTCTGCTTGAGAGGAACCGGAAGGATCAACGGTCAAGTCATTTTACATGGTGAAAACTGCAAGAGCTGTGATTGGAGAAAAAAATCTGAAAATATGAATATGCATCCTATTAATGTCCAAAAGGTTATTTATTGATTTTATACTTAAAGGGATAGGACTCAAAATGTTAAATTACCCCATGATTTACTCGCCCTTTAATCATCCTCTGTGTAAATGACTTTCATCTTTAAGATGAATACAGCCTTCTTTTGGAAACTAGTTATTTTAGTTTATAAAGTTTTAAATATGAATATTTTTCTTACAAAAACATGGCTTCACTTCAAAAGGCCTTTATTAACTCCTGGATCCGTGTGGAGCATTTTTATGATGGACAGATGCACTTTTATGATGGATAGATGCACTTTTATGATGGACAGATGCACTTTTATGATGGATAGATGCACTTTTATGATGGATAGATGCACTTTTATGATGGACAGATGCACTTTTATGATGGATAGATGCACTTTTATGATGGACAGATGCACTTTTATCATGGATAGATGCACTTTTATGATGGATAGATGCACTTTTATGATGGACAGATGCACTTTTATGATGGACAGATGCACTTTTATGATGGACAGGTGCACTTTTATGATGGATAGATGCACTTTTTTGGGCTTCAAAATGTTAACACCCATTCACTGCCATTTTAAAGAGCCAGGACATTCTTTAATATAACTCCCCAGACACCAACATAGTGTCGGCCCAGATCCGGCCCACATCTGGACCGTGTAAAATCCATGTGTACCAGATGGAACTGGGCCAATACTATGTTGCTGTCGATTGTGTTTGTCTGAAAGAATAAAGTAAAATACACCTAGGATGACGGTGAGTAAATCATGGGATATTTACATTTTTGGGGGAACTATCCCTTTAATTAATTTAGTTTAATTAAAGTTTATGATGTTTTTGACCATTCCATATCCTCATAGTGGAATAAGGCATTGAGATTGACAGACTCTGACAGGTCGCTGATCATCATTACTCTTGGCAAGCAGAGTCATTCGTCACACAGTCCAGAATGGCAGACAGAGGCTTTGCCTGGCCTATGAATATTGGCTCGAATCAAAGCAAAATATTTGGCAGGGAAACACCACACACACAAACTGCAGCGAAGTCGTGTGGGTTTCATAGAGTTGGCAGGGCAAGGCAGTTTACAAGTGGGTTTGCACAACACAGACAGGGTCTGGATTCTGGATCAAAACATCTGACCACCAGAATTAACATTTCCACTTTACCTCAGTTATAGCGATGCAGAGCGTCAGCAGTGCCAGACCGTAATAATCATGGATATGAAACGAAAATAATGCAAAACTGTACACTAACTGTATAGAACGGAATGGTTATACAATGTCCTTGTGAATGAGAGTAATTAGCATACTTGTTATAGAAATAACATACTTTACAGGAATATAAGTAGGAACTGAATGTAATGTTTTCGGACACTTATAGCTTCATGTTAACTGCAAATTTAATGAAAACGTATATTAAATGCCACTTTAGTAGGACTTAAGTACATCTTTATATGTAATTTCATGATTACTTCTATCACGTTTGCAATATGTTAGTAAATATAAGTGTACAGCTGAATGTACTGATAAGCATTAATGGTAAACAAAATATACTTTAATGTGATTTCTATTGCAAAGTATATGTTAAATATATAAATATATTTGTAATGGTGAAGTTGCAACATTAAACAACAACCGACACCAAACAACTGAAACACAGGGGTTTAAATACACAGACAAACAAGCTAAACAAGATAACAAGGGGGCGTGGATAATAGAGACACCTGGGGAGACTAATGAACCTAACGGGGAACAGCTGAACATGAAAAAACAGGGAAACACATGACAGACAACAATGAACAAAATCCAAAACCCACACCGTGACAGATTTGAAATATACTTTTACGGTGACGTTATTACAAAGTACACTTTTTAAAAACTACTTAGGCTAATTATGTTACACTTCTATGGTCTTTAATTATGTGTATATATATATATATACTCACTCATGTATACACTTTGTTCAAACACACTGATTCCTTCAGAAATGTATGTTGATGTCGTAATGAGTGAATCGTTGAATCGTTCACTCAACTGAGTCGTTCGAAACATTGAATCTCCGATCTGTGTTGTTCGTGATCTTGCTTATTGAACTGTGGTATTAAATCATTAAAAATGTTTAGTTTCTCATTAACTTCTCTAATTTTTCTCACGCTCTTCCTTTAACTAGTTAACATGACAAGCACATTTCTGAGCGCAGAATGTGAGTGCGATGAAAAAAAAACCCACTTTAATGTTGTAAGTGGACAGAATCAGTAACAGTGTAAACTTTAAACACAGTGTTCTATCCATCCATCCATCATTCCAACCATCCAACTATCTATCTATCTATCTATCTATCTATCTATCTATCTATCTATCTATCTATCTATCTATCTATCTATCTATCTATCTATCTATCTATCTATCTATCCATCCATCTATCCATCCATCTATCCATCCATCTATCTTTCCATCTATCCATCTATCCATCCATCCATCCATCCATCCATCTATCCATCAATCTATCCATCCATCCGTCCGTCCGTCCGTCCGTCCGTCCGTCCGTCCGTATGTCTGTCTGTTCATCCGTCAGTCTGTCTAAATCATTGTGCCGGATTGACTAAAGTACAGGGGTTTCAGTACCGCGACGCACACGGGGCGTTTCCGAGGGTGTGGCCGTCACACCCCTTTCAAATGTTTTTACAAATAATTTGCAGGTCACCGCACATGCGCAGAGTATAGTGCCTTCTTCCCGCGCACTTTTCAAATTAGATACTGAACTGATGGATGATGAAGAGCAGACGGGTAAACATTAGACAGCCATGGACAATCAAGGACAAAACAGCGAATTCGGTAACTGTTTTTGAGGTTTTATTATGATCGTGAGAGATTCCTGTCCTAACTGTACATGTGTGTATCAGACACCTGTGTGTGTTTACAGGGGTTTCATGTGTGTATCAGACACCTGTGTGTGTTTACAGGGGTTTCATGTGTGTATCAGACACCTGTGTGTGTTTACAGGGGTTTCATGTGTGTATCAGACACCTGTATGTGTTTAGAGGGGTTTCATGTGTGTATCAGACACCTGTGTGTGTTTATGTGTGTAAAATCCCAGAGTCATCAAGTTGGACACAACAATCTCTGATTTCTTTAAATATTGGCATTGGTCTGATTAATCTGATCATTTTAAAAAGCTCTAATGTTGGCTGTCAGGTATATGTGTATCATTAATATTTTTACTCTTATGTTTTCAAGGTTATCAACTTCTATTTGTCTCTGATAATGAAGAGGAGCAATGATCAGCAGTAAGGTCTTAAAGTGTACTGTTTCAGCACATTTTTCTACCCAAAGCTTCTGAGTAGTGACGGACATTTTGCAGGCCATGCAGCAGTTCAGAAATGGACAAAAAAGGTGGATCTCTTCGTCCAGGATCTAGTTCTTGTTCCGCTGCACCTCGACTCGCACTGGGCTTTGGCTGTAAGTAATTTATGAATAGCAATGCCTTTGTAACACATTGTTTCCATATCTATACTGTATGATTAAAAGTGTAAAATGTATATTTACCTTTACACTACTTTTTTTTAACCTTTGACCTCCATTGCTTATCACCAGGTAATTGATTTCAAATCCCAGACCATCCAGTGCTATGACTCCATGGGTCAAAGACATGATGACATCTGCCACATATTGTTGTGAGTTATGTCCAATTACAACTTTGGTTTTAACCTCAAACGGCTTTGAAGGAATCTATGCATGTCTCATGTGATTTAATTAACAGGAAATACCTCATGGAGGAGAAGAAACTCAAAGCCTGCTGCTTTGAGGCGTCCAGGTGGACCATCAGCCGAATGAGAACCAACGTATGCATACCACCATATAATAAGTTATACAAAATTCTTTAAACTGTGCCCTTTTTTTTACTGTTATACTTACTTGGAATTTTGTTTCTAGGAAATTCCCAAACAGAATAATGGAAATGACTGCGGTGTTTTCATCTGCAAATATGCAGACTTCCTTTCTAAAGGAAAGCCACTTGCTTTCAGACCGGTACATGACCAAGCTACAATATTTATATTTCTCTCAAACCTGATTCTTAACACTTGCTTGACTTTATCAATAACCATCTATCCACTAACGTCTCGGTTACGTATGTAACCCTCGTTCCCTGAGTACAGGGAACGGAGACGTGTCGTCGGGGGAGTTCCCTGACGAATTGGGATCACGCTAGGGAGCCAATTGCCTTCGAGAGAATTAAAACGAGCCAATGGAATTGGCATGCAAAATTTGCATTCCGCAGCCCGCCTACCAGCGCGGGTATAAGGGGCGGAAGTAAATATTGCGCAATGCTTTTCGCTGAGGAGCCGAACAGTGTCCAGTCCTCCGCGAAGGTACAGCAACATGGCGAAGGGACGACACGTCTCCATTCCCTGTACTCAGGGAACGAGGGTTACATACGTAACCGAGACGTTCCCTTTCGTCCTGGGAACTCCGACGTGTCGTCGGGGGAGTTCCCTGACGAATTGGGATCCCTAACAAAACGCCATGGTGCTGGCCCCTTCCAGCGCCCAGCTAAGCTACCCAAGCAGTTTCACAAATTACGGGAGCTAGCAAGGGAATCACACTGCTGTTCCGCAAGACCCACACAGTGGATTGGATAACACTGGGAAAGCGTGCCCAACCCGTAAACAGGGGAAGGGAACGCTGCGGAAGCCAGATGCCTGAAGAAGGCCTGGAATACACATATGTACTAGCCCAGGGGGATAGTGAAACATATGGCAGTCCCTGAGGTAGTCCCCTCCAAGGGGAGTGGGAGCGTACTCAACAGGAACGACAGAAAGAGTCTGTCAAGGGGAAGACACGGCTGGGCTGCACGTGGCATAATGGGTCACCGAAGAGACCACTGGACATAACACCCAGTCTACACAACAACTCCCATAGAGGTAGTAGACCTGGCGCCGGCGGTCCGCCACGCCTGGCACCGAAGGGGTGATGGAGGAACTCACGAGGCTAACCAACGTAGGGGGCCAACGGAGCGAAAGACGCACGTATCCGGCTGAGGCACGGAGTGGTGTAGCAAGCCGACACAACCTATTCCCTCGCACCACTGGCCGTAGCGAGTACTCGGGAGGAAATAGGTTCCACACGTAGGCTATAGAATCTAGCGAACGTGTTCGGTGTCGCCCAGCCCGCAGCTCTACGAATGTCTGTCAGCGAGGCGCCTTGAGCCAACGCCCAGGAGGCGGCAACACCTCTCGTAGAGTGAGCACGCAACCTGGGAGGACAAGGCTCACCCGAAGCTTCATACGCTTGGGTGATAGCATCCACTAACCAGTGAGCTAACCTCTGCTTGGAGACGGCCTTCCCCTTCTGCTGGCCTCCGTAACAGACAAAGAGCTGATCTGAGGTCCTGAAGCTTTGCGTTCTGTCAGTGTAAACCCACAGGGCGCGGACTGGACAGAGAAAAGCTAGGGCTGGGTCTGCCTCCTCCTGGGGCAGCGCTTGCAGGTTCACTACCTGATCCACGAAGGGAGTGGTAGGAACCTTGGGCACATATCCGGGCCGGGGTCTCAATATCACGCGAGAAAGGCCCGGCCCGAACTCTAGGCACGATTCGTCGACCGAAAAAGCCTGCAGATCCCCGACCCTCTTGAAAGAGGTCAATGCCAACAAGAGCGCTGTCTTAATGGACAGGATATTCAGCTCCACTGTCAGCAAAGGCTCGAAGGGAGGACCTTGAAGAGCTCTCAGTACCAGAGCTAGGTCCCAAGAGGGTACAGAGTGCAAAACACGAGGTGGATTTAACCTCCTAGCACCCTTGAGGAATCTGATGATCAGGTCGTGCTTCCCCACGGACTTACCTTCTACTACATCGTGATGTGCGGCTATTGCGGCAACATACACTTTGAGGGTGGAGGGAGACAGCCTTCGCTCCAACCCATCTTGTAGGAAGGAAAGCACGACTCTGATCGGGCAAGTTCAAGGGTCCTCCTGGTGGGAGGAACACCATTCGACGAATAGGTTCCACTTCAATGCATAGAGGCGCCTTGTAGAGGGAGCTCTAGCAGAAGTGATGGTGTTTACCACTGCCTGTGGTAGATCACCTAGAACCTCCGCGTCCCGTCCAGGGACCAGACATGGAGTTTCCAGAGGTCTGGACGCGGGTGCCATAGAGTGCCCCGTCTCTGAGAAAGGAGGTCCTTCCTCAGAGGAATCGGCCAAGGAGGGGCTGTCGTGAGGAGCATGAGTTCCGTGAACCAAGTCCTGGTGGGCCAATACGGCGCCACTAACAGGACCTGCTCCTCGTCCTCCCTGACCTTGCACAGAGTCTGTGCAAGAAGGCTCACTGGGGGAAACGCATACTTGCGCAGGTCCCGGGGCCAGCTGTGAGCCAGGGCGTCCGTGCCGAGGGTCCCCTCGGACAGGGAGTAAAACCACTGGCAATGGGTCATGTCCGGAGAGGCAAACAGGTCTACCTGTGCGAGTCCGAAAACACTCCAGATCAGCTGAACCGCCTGGGGATGGAGTCGCCATTCTCCTGGCAGGGGAGGCAACCGTGAAAGCTCGTCTGCCACACGGTTGAGCTCCCCTGGAACATGAGTGGCGCGAAGCGACCTCAGATGCTTCTGACTCCATAGGAGGAGGTGGGAGGCGAGTCGCGACATGCGGCGGAAGCGTAGACCACCTTGTCTGTTGATGTACGCAACGGTCGCAGTGCTGTCCGTACGGACCAGTACGTGCTTGTCTTTGAGGAGCCCCTTGAGGCGGCACAAAGGCAAGCGTACTGCTTGCAACTCTAGGCAGTTGATATGCCAATGCAGCTGGGGCCCCGTCCACAGACCCGAGACTGCATGCCCTTTGTACGTGGCCCCCCACCCCATGGCAGAGACATCTGTGAAAACCACAGCATGCCTGGAAACCTGGACTAGGGGCTACTCCGGCCCGTAGAAACGCAGGATCCGACCACGGGGAGAAGGTTTGGCGACAGTGCGGGGTTACTTTGACCCGGAACGTGCCGCTCTGCCACGCCCACCTCGGGACTCGATCGTGAAGCCAGTACTGGAGCGGTCTCATATGTAACAGGCCGAGCGGCGTTACTGCGGCTGCGGCTGCCATATGCCCCAGGAGCCTCTGAAATTGTTTCAGTGGGACCGCTGTCCTGCCTCGAAAAGACCTGAGGCAGGTGAGCACTGACTGGACGCGCTCCTCCGTGAGGCGCGCTGTCTGGGCGACCGAGTCCAACTCCATACCGAGATAAGAGATCCTCTGCACGGGGCAGAGTTTGCTCTTGTCCCAGTTGACCTGAAGCCCCAACCGGCTGTGGTGCCGTAGCACCATGTCCCTGTGATCGCACAACACATCTCGCGAGAGAGCCAGAATGAGCCAGTCGTCGAGATAGTTGAGAATGCGAACGCCTTGTTCTCTCATGGGAACAATGGCCGCCTCCACGACTTTCGTGAAGACGCGGGGCGACAGGGCCAGCCCGAAGGGTAGGAGTTTGTACTGATACGCTCGACCCTCGAAAGCAAACCGTAGAAATGGTCTGAGTCGAGGAAGAATCGAGACGTGAAAGTACGCGTCCTTCAGGTCGATCGCTGCAAACCAATCCTGGGGACGGATGCTCTCGAAAATGCGCTTCTGCGTGAGCATCTTGAACGGGAGTTTTGTGCAGGGCCCTATTCAAAACTCGCAGGTCCAGGATTGGCCGTAACCCACCGCCTTTCTTGGGTACAATGAAGTAGGGGCTGTAAAACCCGGACCTCATCTCGGCAGGAGGGACCGGCTCGATCGCGTCCTTCGCCAGCAGGACATCGATCTCTTTCCGCAGGACAGGGGCATCCACTGACCGCACACGGGTGAAGTGGATGCCCCTGAACCTGGGAGGCCGGCGTGCAAACTGAATTGCATAGCCGAACCGGATGGTGCGGATGAGCCATCGAGACGGACCCGGAAGCGCTAGCCAGGCTTCCAGGTACCGAGCCAATAAGCCCACCCGAACCACCGGCGTACCCGCGGAGGGGCAGCGAGGTGGAAGGCCGGGACCCGGCTCCAGTGGCAATGTAGCCACTGGAAGCGGGGTCTGGGCGGTCCACCGTGGGGCAGACGGCAGAGAGAGCTCGTAGGCTTTCTGCTGCGGGCTGCCCGGTGGAGAAGGGAGGGGGAGAGACGAAGAACGAGGCCCTGACTCCTCGTGTCCTGGTCTCTGCGCCTCCGGGCCCAGCTGCAGACCGGAGCGACGCAGCCGGGGCTGCGTCACTGCTATCTGCAAGCTGGGGAGAGGGGAACGGGAGTGGTGCAGCTCGGGGGCGGCACGCACTGCCATTCTGACCCTCTCGGACGGAGGAAACTGGTCTTATTATACTGCCAGTCTCGACCGTGAGGGGAAACGAGGAACGAGGCCCGGGGGCATCGAGTCCTGGTTTCCCCTCACCCAGCGAGAGATGAGAGTGACAAGGCCGCAGCCCTCACTGCCATCTGAGCGCTGGGGCCCGTGAACGACTCAGAGGAAGTGGACTGCTCAAACTTTGGGTACCGCTGATTACAGGATAACCAGCGGCGGAACAGAAACGAAATTCTCCACCCGGCCCTCCCCCGGGGGAAGGAGTGGTAATGACACGCACTCCCAAAGAGCAGAACGTCACATACTCTGGGTCGCTCCTCTCAGGGTTGTTTCCCTTCCCTTTGCCGGGGGAAAACAAACTCCGAGCGGGCTGGTTTCTGGACCACCAGTGTGGACATCGTCTAACCGAGGGCCAGCGCTGTGACTAATCACGGTCAGTCACTAAGCACAGCTCAACCCCGAGTTAGAACTACGCACGTGCAGTGGTAGTGAGAGAGGAAAAACTTCTGCAGATTTAGGCATGTTTGGCTTGCCACATTGGCACCAAAAATGCTTCCATACTGCCAAAATTCTTCACACACATCCAGGCACTTTAGAACAGCCCAGGAAAGTGTGGCCGTTAAGTCTGAATCTTCAGCATGAGAACACACCATTATAGTAGGAACTCAGTATCATATTCAGAGTATAACCGCCCTCTCTCCGATGTAGCGATCGACATCTGTCCTCCCTGGGGCCCCGAATGAAATGCCCGGTCCCTCATGAGAAGGACCAGAAACCCATTCGAAAGCCTCGACGGCACACGGCACGCTGAACTGCTCCAACCTTTACGTGAAAGGGGAGGCGAACAACGCGCCGACGTGGTCATGCACTCCTAAGAGAACATGAACCACCCACGAACGCAGTCTCAACACACTGATTAGGCATGTGAAACCGTGATCGTGGCCGTCAACCAGGCATGCAAGATAGTGAACGTGGCCATCGCTTCGATGACACACGGCACGCTGAACTGCTCCAACCTTTACGTGAAAGGGGAGGCGAACAACGTGCCGACGTGGTCATGCTCTCACAAGAAAGCATAAACCACCCACGAACACAATCTCAGCATGTTTGCGATGCGCTAGAGGAGTGAGTGGGTCGTGCTCACTGAAACCCTCAGATCACCAATGTTATTCGCCAAAGCAGCCCTCCCCTGGTGCACCAGAAGAGAAACTGGATCGGGAAATAAGCAAAGGGACTCACCTCATAGAGGCACGCGAGTCTTGATCTTGACCACGCATCTTGAGCGCCGAATGACGCGCGCTGGGTTGCCGTGACAACCCGCGCCGTCAGCCGGCGCTCGACGGCACACGGCACGCTGAACTGCTCCAACCTTTACGAGAAAGGGGAGGCGAACAACGTGCCGACGTGGTCATGCACTCCTAAGAGAACACGAACCACCCACGAACATAGTCTCACACACTGATTAGGCATGTGAAACAATGAACGTGGCCGTCAAATAAGGACAGGAAACGATCGCATCCAGAAACACACAAGTGAAACGTCATCCTGAAAAGGACGCGATCTTCACTCGTGTTGCTCTTTCAGAAGGGAAGAAAAAATACTCTTTAACGTGCCGAGGCACAGAGGAACCACCGCGGCAGACAGACGGGGAAACTGCAAGCCCGAGTGCTGCACTCACCACCCAATACCAGCCGTTAAAACAGCTTTTGTTTTTTAAGCCAGCTGGCCGCGGGATGCGATGGTGACTCGAAGTGCCGTCACACCAGCAACAGAGGATCTTTTTAATAAAGTTAATTATGAACAACTCATTTTCAGTATGTTGTTTTAAAATAGGAGTGGAAAAAAAGTTAGTAAAAACCTAGGATTTAAGGTTTAACAGCGTATTTGTATTTATATTAGAATATGTAGATTTTATTTGATGCACACATGTACAGTTAGGACAGGAATCTCTCACGAAACCCCTGTAAACACACACAGGTGTCAGATACACACATGAAACCCCTGTAAACACACACAGGTGTCTGATACACACATGAAACCCCTGTAAACACACACAGGTGTCTGATACACACATGAAACCCCTGTAAACACACACAGGTGTCTGATACACACATGAAACCCCTGTAAACACACACAGGTGTCTGATACACACATGGAACCCCTGTAAACACACACAGGTGTCTGATACACACATGAAACCCCTGTAAACACACACAGGTGTCTGATACACACATGGAACCCCTGTAAACACACACAGGTGTCTGATACACACATGAAACCCCTGTAAACACACAGAGGTGTCTGATACACACATGAAACCCCTGTAAACACACACAGGTGTCTGATACACACATGAAACCCCTGTAAACACACACAGGTGTCTGATACACACATGTACAGTTAGGACAGGAATCTCTCACGAAACCCCTGTAAACACACACAGGTGTCTGATACACACATGAAACCCCTGTAAACACACACAGGTGTCTGATACACACATGAAACCCCTGTAAACACACACAGGTGTCTGATACACACATGAAACCCCTGTAAACACACACAGGTGTCTGATACACACATGAAACCCCTGTAAACACACACAGGTGTCTGATACACACATGAAACCCCTGTAAACACACACAGGTGTCTGATACACACATGAAACCCCTGTAAACACACACAGGTGTCTGATACACACATGAAACCCCTGTAAACACACACAGGTGTCTGATACACACATGAAACCCCTGTAAACACACACAGGTGTCTGATACACACATGAAACCCCTGTAAACACACACAGGTGTCTGATACACACATGAAACCCCTGTAAACACACACAGGTGTCTGATACACACAGGAAACCCCTGTAAACACACACAGGTGTCTGATACACACATGAAACCCCTGTAAACACACACAGGTGTCTGATAAACACATGAAACCCCTGTAAACACACACACAGGTGTCTGATACACACATGTACAGTTAGGACAGGAATCTCTCACGAAACCCCTGTAAACACACACAGGTGTCTGATACACACATGGAACCCCTGTAAACACACACAGGTGTCTGATACACACATGGAACCCCTGTAAACACACACAGGTGTCTGATACACACATGGAACCCCTGTAAACACACACAGGTGTCTGATACACACATGGAACCCCTGTAAACACACACAGGTGTCTGATACACACATGGAACCCCTGTAAACACACACAGGTGTCTGATACACACATGAAACCCCTGTAAACACACACAGGTGTCTGATACACACATGAAACCCCTGTAAACACACACAGGTGTCTGATACACACATGAAACCCCTGTAAACACACACAGGTGTCTGATACACACATGTACAGTTAGGACAGGAATCTCTCACGAAACCCCTGTAAACACACACAGGTGTCTGATACACACATGTACAGTTAGGACAGGAATCTCTCACGAAACCCCTGTAAACACACACAGGTGTCTGATACACACATGAAACCCCTGTAAACACACACAGGTGTCTGATACACACATGAAACCCCTGTAAACACACACAGGTGTCTGATACACACATGAAACCCCTGTAAACACACACAGGTGTCTGATACACACATGAAACCCCTGTAAACACACACAGGTGTCTGATACACACATGAAACCCCTGTAAACACACACAGGTGTCTGATACACACATGAAACCCCTGTAAACACACACAGGTGTCTGATACACACATGAAACCCCTGTAAACACACACAGGTGTCTGATACACACATGAAACCCCTGTAAACACACACAGGTGTCTGATACACACATGAAACCCCTGTAAACA
>CM060614.1:32200421-32220421 GCA_030578255.1 Tiaroga cobitis | reverse complement strand
GACATCAAGTTGAACTGGTCAAACAGCAACTTTGGATGAAAGCACCTTCAGAATGCATGTAAATGTAAGTAAGTTAACATGCGCTCGAGTTCTGAGGTCTGAAAATGCAAGTTTGATCACAACATTTCTGGATTCTTGTCTCTCTTAGGGTCAAGTCAATGCCAGATCCCATGGCTCGCTTTTCTACAGGTAATATTTCTGGTGTGAAGTCATTATCAGAGCGGCGCTCTTCTCTTTCAGTCTCCCGCAGTGGTCGGATCAGAACCGCATGCAAATCCTCATATATCCCAGCCTCTGTTCCTCAAACCTTTACTCGACGCTCACAGGGGGTTCTGCAAAATAAATACCACACCTGTCAATGTCCAGTTGTATTTGCCGAAAGCCTTTTTCATTTTTGACCTTTCTTTTATTAGATTCTAGTCCCATGCCGGAGTGGTTTTCTCTCGGAGTGCTCTTCATTGTAAGTAAAGGAGGTAAATCCATTCCACCAGGGAAGTCTGAGAAATAGACAGAAGAGAAAATTGCAGTGCCAATCAGTGTAAACCAGGCGATGCGTTTCAGGTGTTTCATAATTTGACAATTCTTTTCAGGAAAGTCACACCTGAACTTCAAGTGAAATCTTGAGTTTTGAGCTTGTCAGTTACAGTTATTCTTGGATTGTAAACTTCTATAACGCCTGTCAAACCAACTTTTCTATTGCATTGGTATAAAAAAAATCTCATAGACGATCTTTTTCTTGGAAAGTGTAGATATGTGACTTGTGTGGCGGCCTCTTTTCACTTTTCCAATGCTTTTTCAATAACAGCACAAAAAGTGATTTCGTTTGACGGGAGGATTTGAGGAGAAATTCAATAAAGCACAAATTTAACAGGTTTGTGCCTGTGGAGTCATAAGAAATGGAAAGTACCTCATGAAATATTAGTTTGACGTGGATGGAACATAAATACACTACATTCAAAAGTCTGGCGTTTACGTATTGTAAAAAACGTCTCGGTTACGGATGTAACCCTCGTTCCCTGAGTAGGGAACGGAGACGTTACGTCGGATGACGGAGAATGGGGGTTTCGCTTAGAAGCCAATCCTCTTCGAGTATTGAAAAACGAGCCAATGGCAAGAAATGCCATGGGTCTGCGGAATTTGCATAGCGTATCCCCGCCTCACCACGTGGGTATAAAGGGAGGATGCGGACGCAAACGCAGCTATGTCTTCGCTGAGGAGCCGAGACTGAACTCAGGCGTCTACCCAGCGGTACAGCGGAAGTGGCAGGGAGACGTAACGTCTCCGTTCCCTACTCAGGGAACGAGGGTTACATCCGTAACCGAGACGTTCCCTTTCGTAGTCACTCCGAGTTACGTCGGATGACGGAGAATGGGGGTCCCCGTGTAATCACGCCACCTTCACAGCTGTCTTCCAGTGCCCTGCGAAGTCTGACCTCCCTGTCGTGATATAGGCACGGACGAAGGAGTCCTACTTAACACAGGAATACCAAGGTACACTGGGAAGCATATCTCATGGGAGATATGCCGCAGCATGCCTACCCATAGGGAGGACTTAAGAATACACATATGGCCCAAGGGGGCTACATATGGAGGAACACTGGAGTGACCAGCCCGTAGGGTGGCATCTACTTTCAACTCCAGGAGTGGCAGGTGACTTGCCGAGGGAAAGACACATGCTCAAAGAGGCTTACAGTGGAAAATACACATGTGGGGGTTACTCAGAGGAGGAACCATGCACACAGAGGCACCTAGCCGACGCACAGGCAATAGACACTGGCGCCAGCGTCAACAGTGCTGGAGGAACTCAGGGCTTCAGAGAGGAAGGCTCACCTGAGGAAATATCGCACGTATCCAGTCCGTGGAGTGGAATGGCGAGCAAGCGAGACACTTAACAGCTCCCATGTTAGCTTGAAAAAGACAGTACATGGGCGGAGACTGGCTCCACTCGGAGATTGTAGAATCTGGCGAATGTGTTAGGTGTCGCCCAGCCTGCAGCTCTGCAGATGTCTGTTAGCGAGGCGCCACGCGCTAAAGCCCAAGAGGACGCCACACTCCGGGTGGAGTGGGCGGTCACACCAAGGGGGCATGGTCGACCTTGCTGCTGGTATGCCAAAGCAATGGCGTCCACTATCCAGTGAGACAACCTTTGTTTGGAGAGAGCCTTTCCCTTCAGCTTCCCACCATAACAGACAAAGAGCTGGTCTGAGGTCCTGAAACACTGCGTCCTGTCTACGTAAGCACGGAGGGCGCGTACTGGACAGAGCAGTGCCAAGGCTGGGTCTGCCTCCTCCCGGGGCAGCGCTTGCAGGTTCACCACCTGGTCCCGGAAGGGAGTGGTGGGAACCTTGGGCACATATCCAGGCCGGGGTCTCAGGATCACGTGAGAGTGACCGGGCCCGAACTCCAGGCACGCTTCGTCAACGGAGAATGCGTGCAGGTCCCCTACCCTCTTGAAGGAGGCCAACGCAACCAGGAGCGCTGTCTTCATTGACAGGATCTTAAGCTCAGCTGATTGCAGAGGCTCAAAGGGAGCCCTCTGCAGGGCACTGAAGACCACTGAGAGGTCCCAAGAGGGAACGAGAGGAGGGCGAGGAGGATTCAGTCTCCTCGCTCCTCTCAGGAACCTGAGGATCAGGTCGTGTTTTCCAAGAGACTTACCTTCAACTGCTTCGTGATATGCGGCGACAGCGGTCACATACACCTTCAGGGTGGAGGGAGACAGCCTTCGCTCCAACCCGTCTTGCAGGAAGGAAAGCACAACGCTGATCGAGCATCTCCTGGGGTCTTCTCGGCGAGAAGAGCACCAGTTAACGAAGAGGTTCCACTTCAACGCATAGACATGTCTCGTGGACGATGCTCTAGCGGAAGTGATGGTAGCCGCCACCGCTGGTGGCAGGGTACTCAAGCCTGCCTCGTCCCGTCCAGGAGCCACACGTGGAGTCTCCAAAGATCGGGACGAGGGTGCCAAAGGGTGCCCCGTCTCTGAGAAAGGAGGTCCTTCCTCAGAGGAATTGGCCAAGGAGGTGCTGTCGCGAGGAGTATGAGTTCGGAGAACCAGGTCCTGGTGGGCCAGTATGGGGCGACCAAGATAACCTGCTCCTCGTCCTCCCTGATCTTGCACAGAGTCCGTGCGAGAAGGCTCACTGGGGGAAACGCATACTTGCGTAGGCCCTGCGGCCAGCTCTGCGCCAGCGCATCCGTGCCGAGCGTGCCCTCGGACAGGGAGTAATACAGGGCGCAATGGGATGAGTCGTGGGAGGCAAACAGATCTATCTGTGCGTCCCCGAACTGGTCCCATATCAGCTGGACCGACTGGGGATGGAGTCGCCATTCGCCAGAGATTGGTCGGAGCCGTGACAGCTCGTCGGCTGCAAGGTTCCGCACTCCTGGAATGTAAATAGCACGAAGGGACCTCAGGTGCTTCTGACTCCATAAGAGGAGGTGGCGTGCGAGTTGTGACATACGGCGAGAGCGTAGACCACCTTGATGGTTGATGTACGCTACTGTCGCGGTATTGTCTGAACGGACTAGTACGTGTTGACCCTGTAGCAGCGCATGAAAGCGGTGCAGGGCAAGGCGTACTGCCAGCAACTCGAGGCAATTGACATGCATGAGGCGCTGGGGTCCTGTCCAGGAGCCCGCGGCTGCATGTCCATTGCACATGGCGCCCCAGCCCGTGGCAGAGGCATCTGTGGAGACAACAACATGCCTGGAAACTCGTTGTAGGGGAACTCCGGCCCGTAGAAAGCGGAGGTTCCGCCACAGGGTGAAGGACTGACGGCAGGTCGGAGTTATTAGAACTCTGAGCGTACCACGATGCCATGCCCACCTCGGGACTCGATCGCGAAGCCACAGCTGAAGCGGTCTCATATGAAGCAATCCGAGTGGCGTTGCTGCGGCTGCGGATGCCATATGCCCCAGGAGCCTCTGAAAAAGTTTCAGTGGGACCGCACTCTTGCCCTCGAACTGTCGAAGACAAGTCAGCAGTGAGTGTGCGCGCTCGCTCGTAAGCTGCGCGGACATGGCGACCGAGTCTATCTCCATACCGAGAAAAGAGATCCTCTGCACGGGGCAAAGTTTGCTCTTCTCCCAGTTGACCCGAAGGCCCAGACGGGCTAGGTGCCGGAGCACTAGATCTGTGTTCGCAAACCTGAGCTCGAGAGTGAGCTAATATTAGCCAGTCATCGAGATAATTCAGGATGCGAACCCCGTGTTCGCGCAGGGGAACAAGGGCTGCCTCGACGACTTTCGTGAAGACGCGAGGAGACAGAGCCAACCCGAATGGGAGAACCGCGTACTGGTATGCCTGCCCCTCGAAAGCAAACCGAAGAAACGGTCTGTGTCGAGGTAAAATGGAGACATGAAAGTAGGCGTCCTTCAGGTCTATCGCTGCAAACCAATCCTGTGGCCGCACGCATTCGAAAACGCGTTTGGCCGTGAGCATCTTGAACGGCAGCCTGTGAAGGGAGCGGTTCAAGACGCGCAAGTCCAGGATTGGCCGTAACCCACCGGTTTTCTTGGGGACAATGAAGTACGGGGTGTAAACCCGTAACTCCACCTCGGCTGGAGGGACAGCCTCGATTGCACCCTTCGCCAGCAGGGTGGCAACCTCCGCTCTCATGATCGGGGCATAGCCACCGACCACAGTAAGCGGACTCCCCTGAAGCAGGGAGGAGACCGTGCGAACTGAATCGCATAGCCGAGCCTGATCATTCGGGCGACCCAACAGGACAGATTGGGGAGCTCTAACCAAGCCACCAAACACTGATCCAGTGGAATCATCCGAGCCACAGGCGTCCCCCCGGAGGGGCAGCGGAGCGGAGTGACCGGCACAGGTGAGGGTGGCATAGCGGCCCAGCACGCGTGCACAGTCATGCTCCGCGTCCTGACAGAGGAGACCAGGGAAGGACCAGCGTTCCGCGGGGGTCTGCTCTGCCAGGGGTCTGGCGATAGAGGGGGACGAGAGTGGTGTGGTCTGGAGACGGCACACACTGTCATCTGCACCCTCAGAGACAGAGGGGAACGAGAGTGGCGAGGCTCGGGGGCGTCGCGCACTGCCGTCCAGCTCTGCGTGCTCAGAGATGGGATGCAGCTCTTTTTTAAAAAGATTCTCCCCCAGCCCTCCACCGGGGGAAGGAGTGGGCCTGCAACCACTCCCTGAAGAACTGCAAGCCATAACTGAGCTGCCCGTAACGGGAGCGCCGCATAGCCTGGCGTACAGCGGGGCTGCGGGGCTGGTACGGGCAGGGGCACCTCCCTGCGACCACCTCCACGGCCCGGCCCGGTGCTGCTGGGGCCGGGCGGGAGGGGGCGGAAGTCGCAGGAGGGCGCATTCGACGGCAAGCGGACTGAAGCGTCTGAGCCGCCGGCTGATTGGCAGCAGAAGCCGCAGGGTCAGAAAAAAGCCACAGTCCACTTCCGGGCGGCCGAGAACTGTTGGGCAGAGTTCTCGACCGCGCCGCCGAAGAGGCCAGCCTGGGATATGGGGAAGTTGAGGAAACTGGTTCACTCAGCCTCGCGCACATCAACCAGGTTAAGCCTGAAATGTCTGACCACACATGTGGACATCACCTGACTCAGGGAGCGTGCGGTCACCTTCGTCGCTCGTAGAGCAAGGTCGGTGACGGCAGGCAGCTCAAGGATGAGCCCTGAATCAGCCCTACCCTCGTGCATGTCACTGACCACCCAGAAGGATGGCAATAACACACAGTGAGGTGGCAGCCTGCCCCGCAGCTCTATAGGTCCCCGCCACCGGAGTAGACAAGAACCTACAGGCATTGGGGGGGTGCTTAGGGTTGCCACGCCAGGTGGAGGCGCTGTGGGGACACCTAAGTGTTGCCACAGAACACTCCACAGGGGGGAACCCCAGTGTACCGTAGACTGCGGCCTCTACGAGGGCAGAGAAGGCGGAAGAGGCCGCAGAGCAGTCGCGAAAAGTCAAAGGAGACTTCCACGATCTCATGGCCTCTTCATGCACATCCGGGTAGAAAGGATTTGGGTTCGCCACCCCCAAAAACCAATCATCAGCCTCAAGTGCTCGGGATATGGCAGAATTTTCCACACAAACCCGATACTCGTGGCAGCCCGGGAAAGCATAGCTGTGAATTCTGAATCAAGCTCGCTATGCTAGCACATCCGAGGACAGCAGCACAGGCGAGCCATCTCCAGAGGACTCCAGCTCACCTTGTGATGCGGCGATAAACATGATTTCATCAGCTGGTGGACCGAATGAGAACGCGGGCCCGCGGGCGGGCCGGCGAATCCGCTCGGGACCACGTGGGTTGCAACGTGAAAGACGGGGTGTGGACCGAGGAATTTTCGTCGGTTAGTTCCAGACCTGACGTCTTAGTCACCCTGGCCACCAGCCGAAGTATTATCTCACGTGGAGAAAAATAGATCGGGTGATGGATGAGGGGACTCTCACTCAAATGAGCTCACAGAGTCTCGACCGTATACATTGCGATGGTCACGTTCCCACTGAGAGAACGTGACACACCCACGAGCGCTGTCCGAGCGTGATCAAAGCCCAAACACGCCAAACAGCGCTCGCGCCCAACAGCTGAATCTATCAGAATACCGCACTCAGAAATACACGGGCAGATCGTCTTTAGAAAGACGCGTCTTTAAAAAGACGTGCCGCGTGCACGCTCTTTTAGTGAGAGGAAAAAAACTCTGCGGATGCTGAAGCGACCAGGGAGAGACACACAGACCACTGCTCAGATCGCAGGCAATATGAAACTCGCTGGATACCGCCGTCACACCAACATCAGAGAGTTCGCTCGTCTCGAAGAGATGTAGTCACTGAGAATACTCAGGATTTGGCTTGTGGAGTGAAGAGATTCTCTTGGCTCCGAAGCGAAAGCATAGCTGCGTTTGCGTCCGCATCCTCCCTTTATACCCACGTGGTGAGGCGGGGATACGCTATGCAAATTCCGCAGACCCATGGCATTTCTTGCCATTGGCTCGTTTTTCAATACTCGAAGAGGATTGGCTTCTAAGCGAAACCCCCATTCTCCGTCATCCGACGTAACTCGGAGTGACTACGAAAGGGAACAGCATTTGTTCGAAATATAATCTTTTTAGCCTTATAAATGTATCACTTTTGATCAATAGAATGTCAAAAAATGTGTAAAATTGTACCGATCTCTAACTTTTGAACTGTGCTGCATAGAAAATCACATATCACATACTGTAAAGCACAGTTTCCAGAGTTTACGTTTTAGATGCTGTCAATAAATCAAGTACATATCTGTACAAAAATGTTTGTGTATGATTCATATAGGCTATATATATACCAATGTGATCAAGCTGCATGTTCATGAATTATTATTTTGATTTTTTTTGTTCTTAATAACTACTTCCGCTGAAGTATTTGCAGTCATTGCAGGAAATAGGGTAAATTCAGATTTCATGTTGACCCCAACCATTATGTTGCTTAATACTGATCAGATTATGTTTGTAGAAGACTAAAATAAGCAGAAACTTTTAATAGACTTTTATTTATCCCTTGTGTCAAATCTCTAAACTCTTGTGGCATTTAACATTTACATCTCGGGCTGAAATTCTCCCACCAGTTTGCATGTCAGAATACTCCAATGCTCCTTTTAACCACACAAGACATTTTTCCTCTCTTCTAAAGGTCATATTTCTCCTGTAAAGTTGCAGAGAGTCTGCATGTACAAGGCAAAACAAGTCAGAGTGCAAAACAGGAAAAGCCTTTCAAGTCGTAACCCGGACCGTGAACAATGTACTTTTGCTAGACAAACAAGATGAACGGTACATTATGCATTCAAAGATCTATTCATTGCACTCCACATGCTTCTCCTTATCTTTTTTCCATCCTGCACTTTCTCCAACATCGGAATTGGCGCACAAACAGTACAACCTCCTCCTTTTGTAGATCATTTTCCTTATCTAGGAATGCGTAAAGCGAATTGGACCGCAGGTACCACTGTGTCAATTGGGCAAATGGCCTTTCAAACAGAAAAACGAACAATCTGTACAGTACAGCGCAGTGTGAGAGTGTGTGAATCAGGCTCACGGTGTGAGAACTTACTTCCGTAATACATATTCTAGCAAGCAGGGCAGCTGCGGGGAACAGAGAAAAAGACAGAACTGGGACACACATATCGCAGGCCCCTGGCGTCTGACTTCTTGAACAGGTAGAACACACACACACACACACACAGAGAGAGAGAGAGAGAGAGAGAGAGAGAGGGACTGTAGGCCTTCAGGCGGAGCTGCCATGTGGAATCTCAGAGAACGTCTGGCAGAGACTTGGGCTCTGTTTGTTTAGCTCTGGTTGCGGAGTCAATGATCTTCGAGCTGAAGAGTTACTGCTTTCTTCAGCAGAAATGCATCGACTTCTTCAAAACCGTTCAAACTTACAGAACATTCAGCCTTCTATTGGACTTTCTTCTGTTTTCATTGCCTAAAGATTTTGTATATTGATCAAGACATTTGGCTGTACGTCAGACTAGGGCTTTTTACACTTTAACTAGTTAACTCTGGGGTTAAAAATTAGGCAGTGGATATTTGCACTTAGTGAAAATAGCACATATTCTTAGCGATAGCTGCTATTTACACTGTTGATGAAGCAATAGAGGTAACACTTTACAATAAGGTTCATTAGTTAACATTAATTAACTACCTTAGTTAACATGTACTAAGATTGAACAATACTTCTTCAGCATTTATTAATCTTCTTTAATATTAATTCAACATTTACTAATACATTATTTGAATTAAAGGTTGTATTTGTTAACTTAACATTAGTTAATGCACTGTGAACTAACATGAACTAACAATGAACAGCTGTATTTTTATTAACTACCATTAACAAAGATTAGTAAATGCTGTAACAAATGCATTGCTCATTGTTAGTTCATGTTAGTTAGTACAGTAAATCCTGTTCACTCAATCAGTTCTAAAAGCCATACTAAAAAGATCCGACTTCAAACTAGATTTAAAAGCATCCACAGATGGGGAAGATTTAATGTGCAATGGAAGAGGGATCCAGAAACCATCAACAAAACTGTTTTAAAAAAAAACCATCAACAAAACTGATGGCGTTTGCTGATGTTTCGCATGCGTTCGGCCAATCAGCGAACACTAACGTCACTGATAGGTCCTATGGTGCTGGTTTAGACCCGACTCTGAAGTAGGAGTAAATCAGTTCCTCCAAAAGAGTTCCTACAACTAAAATCGTTCCTAGTTCCTGCAGTGCGAACAAACATGCCGACATCCTGGTACTTACGCCAATAGTTCTAGAAACTATGAAAAGGTTCCTCCGGTGCGAAAGCCCCTATGTTTATCTAAAACTCAAAAACAACACACTCAGTCTTATTGGTAGTAAGATGAAGAAAATTGCTTACCAACCAGGCTTTAATCTCACCTAAGCACTGTACAAGAGCATACAAACATTGAGAGGCTTTCGGATCTATTGGAATATATAACTGAGTGTCGTCTGTATGATATTGTATTTACAAAAAATTTAGCCCAAAGGGCACATGTACAAAGGAAAGTAAATAGGCCCAAGTACAGAACCCTGTGGCACTACGCAATATAAATTAGCTGATGTAGAAATTTTCCAATGCAAACCAAATGTGATCTATCATTCAATTATGATTTATACCAGTCTAAGGCGGTACCCTTAATGCCAACATCCAAACGTTGCAAAAAAATACCATAATCAATAGTATCAAAGGCGGCTGTGAGATCGAATAGAATGAGAATAACTACCTTTCCAGAATCAACTGCTAATACAATATCATAAAAAACCTTAAGGAGGGGAAATTCTGTACTATGAAGGGACCTAAAATCTGACTGTAACATATCTATAACAGCATTTGCATCCAAGTACGGAACAAGTTGTGATAAAACAACCTTTACTAATATATAAAAGGTAAAAAAGATTTTAAAAAATGTAACTTCGATATAGGTCGGTAGATATTTAAGACTGTATGATCTCAATTAGGTATCTTAAGAAGTGGCTGCACTACTGCATGTTTAAAACAAGCAGGAACATTTCCATTGACCAAACCACTATTAAATAGAGATTGAATAGTAGTACCTAAAAGATCAAACTAATTTAACAACAGCTGAGGAGGAATAGGATCAAATGGATGCGCCGCAACTGTGACGTTCCAACTGTGAAAAAGAAATAGGTTCAAAACTACTAAATAAACTAAGATGATTTAACAGTGAGCAAATTGATGTAACTGAGATAATCTGTGCCCGAAGATTATCAACTCTGTTTACAAAAAAATGGACATAAAAAACATAACCTAACATAAAAAACATAACCTAACAGTCTACTAATACTCTAACGAGAGTTAATTGACATGTAGTTGCAAAGTTAATTATAGTTAGTAGAATGTCTAAAGTGGACAATCGAAATAAAGTGTAACCAAATGAATTTGTATTAATTATCCTCGAAAAAATATTCAGCTTTTACAGCCTTCAAAATTTGTCAAAGCTTCCCTTTAAAATTCCGAACGATACTGCCTGCCTGTCCTTCTTCCATATTGCATGGATCCTCAGTATGGATTTCATTATTCATCTACGGCTGTGACTGAGTTCTAAGTTCCCTATATTTTAAGAGTGCAATCTCATCTAAAATTTCTGGTCAAACTAAATTAAAAGTTGAGTTAAGGATATTAAATTTCAACAGACTATACCGTTCAAAAGTTTAGGGTTGGTAAATGATTTTTTCTTATGTTTACTTACATTTGTTTTATTTCTTATATTATAGTTTCTTATATTTGCCAGTTCATTTTATCAAAAATACAGTTCAATTCTGAAATATTATTATAATATTATTACAGTTTAAAACTGATCCTTCAGAAATCATTCTAACATGCTGATTTTCTGCTCAAGACACATTTACACATTTCTGATTATTAGAAATGTTGAAAACAGCTTCAGATTTTTGTGGAAAGGCAAAATAATTGTAATTACAATAGTTTTGCCAATAGCCTACACCTAATACAATGCAATTTAAATGCAGGTATTTTGTAGAAGATGCCTCTGTTTCATATTTCTGAAGAAGAAAAAAGAATTTTAATTAAATAGCAGGAAATAATTCCTATTGTGAAAGCATACCTCATAAACTGTGACACTTACCGATTCAGAAGTGATGTTAAACTGTGTCTTTGTTTCCTGGGCAGAAATGCTGGAAATGTTCCGCCGCTTTATTTAAAATAATACACACTTTTACAAATGAACTCACCTTGAGAAAGTTCACTAGAGTGGAAAGAGTGAACAGGCCTTATGCAGTCCCAGGCTAAAGAGAGAGGCTATTATTTGAAATAAAAAATCAAATGAAAAGGCAGATAACACGGATCCGGTGTTGATGATGGCCTTGCCTGACCAAACATTATAAACCACAAAACTCATTTAACATTACATGTAACTCCATGTTGAATTCAGTTGCGTTTGTCGGCCTGACATTAATACATCCTCCATTAAATGAAAATAAATTGCAACCAAAATTAATCACTGCTCTTAAAGATGTCAAGGTCTAACCCCAGCAAACAATTTTGCATTTAAAAGACGTCTAATAGCCGTCAAAACACAGCCCTGATGTCTAGGCTAAAACAAGGCAAAATTTGGGCTGTCCGTGAAAATATAACTGACGTCTAAACCATAGCCCAATAATAGAGTAGTCATCTAAAATATGAACATGTCAAAGAAATGAAACCAAACACCTTGTTATCACTGTTGACTTTGCTTACATGATGGAATATCATACATCTCACAGTTATTTTGGCAAAACCGACATAATTGAAGGATATTTTGGCTAGAAGTGGGTTACTCATAGCCGGAATATAACGGGTCTATAGTTAACTAGACGTGAAATGACGACTATTGCTTGGATGCTATTGTTAAAGTGATGTCCTTGAGAAACATTCCTTAACCTTCCCAGGCAATTGCCGGCTTCCTCGTGCATGGCCAATCCTTTATTTCTTCATTCAGATTTTCTTCTATCTGCATTTTCTAACGTTTTTACTAAGAGGAGTTTAATGGAAATAAATCATGTACCTGTAGGTATAAATGCAAGCTTTTTAATAAATATGAATTTATTACATAAAATTTAGGTTAAATCAGTCGCTGTACTCTAACAAGTTTATTTATCTTCACTCTAACAATACATGTTTATTAGAGAAAGAACGGTAACGCTTTAGATTACAGCCCGGAAAGTACTGTGTAATTAACAGGAATTTACAGTGTAACTTTCTATAATTATTGTGTACCTATAAAGTACTTACATGTAAGTATAAGGGAACAATATGTAAAGTTTGGGGAATAAAGGGGTAACAACCAGGAGAAATAAAAAAGTATTTATACTGTAAGTAGTATAGAACTAAGGGGTGCTTATTCTACTATTATGATACAACAATCTTACATTTAGGAACAATTTAGCGAGAACATACACTGCGTACCTTTTTGTAATAATTATGTACCAAGGCAATACATACTGTATAGGCTTTTTAAAAATGACAGGGTACATATCCATGCATTTATTAAAAAAATTATAGATTTTTTTTTTTTATAGCAAAAGTGGAGATGTTTAAGTTTGGGCTAACATGTTTCAAGGCAAGAAAAGCTAAGACTATTGCAATTTTTTAAAATATACTGGGAAATAAATACAGTTTCATGTGGTTACAGGGTAAGTGGCAGGGGCGGATCTAGAAATATATTTATGGGGTGGCGAGAGGGGGGCAGGGATTTTTGAGGGGTGGCAATATATGGCAGCCGTATATACACTGAATTTAATCACAGTTAACACAGTTTGATGAGAAATAGTATGTAGGCTACACACTACAAAAGGGCTCAGGCTGCCATTTACAAACTTAATATCATGCAATCAATGTCTTGCATTTGAGGTGAAACTTTATATTAGGAATAAGTGTAAAAAAGGGGAAAAAAGTCGGCACACCTTTATACTCACCTAGGGTCACCTGTGAGTATAAAGGCGGGTGTGTTTAACTTTTAGTTGTCTGACGAAGAGCCTACCTACGTGCTTGAAACGTTACCACCTGTGTGTGAGTCCATTCAATTTTTCACAATTTTGGAGCCAAGGTGTGCCGAAGTTTTTTCCCCTTTTTTATATATATATTTTTCTGTTGAACACCCAAATTGAGTGTTTTGCTGTGGATGTGCGTGCTTTTGGATCTGATTAAATTTTTTTTATAAGTGGCCATACAATGTGATCTCACTTAATAGGAGATAGAAGTATGATAGAAGTAAGGGGCATTATCACATGAAAGGCATTAAGGTAAGACACAGGCGAGTGTGCGGATAGACACTTCCGGTTTCGCATTACACCCGGTGCAGGGAGCCGGAGAAAGCCGAAAATTATCTCTTATAGTTGTTTATAGAATCAATTATATCCCTTAAAATACTACTAAGATCCATATTACTACCGTATCACACGAGCCAATGCCAATTAAATGCACAGATGCATAGTCAGATTAATGAATGAAATACAACTGTTCACGAACAGAAGAATGTATTGGACTCATGCTGCATTCGCAATCACAATTATGCCTACTGTAAATATAGAGTTACAACTACGATTAGAGTTGTTAAATAAAATACCCCGTGAACATTCACACGTTTGCTTTGTAATAGGCTACAATTTATCTCCATAAATACTATTTTCTTAATTCACTTACATCAATTGCTCGATCAATATTATTATCACATATTTTACATTTATATTTTTAACTGTAGGTACCACAAACAATTTAATATAGCTAAGTTTTTGTATATTTTACACATAGTAAAATACTGTATGTGCTGCTTATAAACACCAGACAGATAATGATTTATGAAACTGATGCTCTTTACTCATCTTACTTGCACAAAATAAAAACAGTAATAGAAAGCATAGAAACGCACTGGTGAAATAAACTGAAAATTATATACATTTAAAAATTTGGTCGGGTTGAAAACTTATCTCTCTGGTAATGGAACTCGGTCGCTGTTGTCTCTTGCTCTCGCTGTCTCCCGCTCTCTCTGTCAGATCAACGGAAGTTTTTACCGGAAGTATTGGCCCACACACTCAAGTTCGAACGTCAACGGTTGCCATTTGTGCACGGAGCGAATTCACTGCAGTCGGACATTGGAGATTCGCGCTCGTAAATTGTCAAATTGGCCATAACTTTTAATTCGTTGCTGCCAACTGGGGTAGATCCCCGGTAGATCCGCCCCTGGTAAGTGGTGCTTGTATAATAAATAAAGGTTTCCGAGTCAGTGATATAAGATTGTGTGTATGCATTTTTATTGTACTTACCCTGTAACTACATGGAACAAGAGGGTAACAAGCACCACTTTAATTTACAGCCCGCAATGTCACACTTACCCTGCAACTACATGGAACAAGAGGGTAACAAGCATCACTACATGAAACAAGAGTATCTTTCCCCAATATTTAAGCAAAAGTTGCAATAGTTTTCGTTTTCAGTGCACTTTTGTTAAAAAGACTACTTTATAAATGCATAGATATGTACCCTGTAGTTTTTAAAAAAACCTATACAGTATGTACTGGTTCACCATTATTCCAAAAAGGTATGTTCTTGCTAAATTGCTCCCAAATGTAAGATTGTTATATCATAATAGTAGAATAAGCACCCTTTAGTTCTTTAATACTTACAGTATAAATAATTGTTTAATTCTACTGGTTGTTACACCTTTATTCCCCAAACTTAAAATATTGTTCCCTTATATTTATATTGTAAGTACGTTATAGGTACACTATAATTACCAAACATTACGCTGTAAAATCGCTTTAATTACTCAGTACTTTCCGGGGTGTAATCTAAAGCGTTCCGGAAAGAACATTTTCAAAACAACAGAAAAATGAAGTTGTGAGACGGTGGAACATTTTGTACCAAAATAGCTGCTCTATAGTTTGTACACAAACAATAAATAAAACGTGTATGTGTATATTTTATAGGACAGGGCTATGTTATATTTGACAAATCTTTACATATTTACAAATATTTACATCCCTGCTTAGCGGCCGAGAGCAAAGTTGTGGACCCAAGCGTAACTGGGTCTGCCACATTTACCCTGTAATGCCTGGCAAAGGTACAAGGTGAGCTCCATGATGCCGCGGTGTATATGTCCATTTGTAACACCCCCTTCAGTGCTGCCCAGGATGTGGCCAGACTCCTGGTAGAATGAGCTACCAGGATCCCTGGGACTGGTAAGCTCTGACTGGAGTATGCTTGTGCAATAGTGTCTACTATCCAATGTGATAGGGGCTGTTTCGAGGCTGAATATTCACAAAAACAGCTGAGTTTGTGAATGTCGTAACAACTGTGTGCGCTCAATGTATGTGCGAATTGCTCGAACTGGACATAAGGTAGCAAGATCAAGCTCTATACAAGAGAGATCAAGATCAGGTCGAAACGCTGCAAGTTCGATTACTTGATTGATCGTGCAAGTATTAAGATCTTAAGGCAGGAAAGCCGGGTTCGGCCAAAGAGAGACCCCTGAATAGTCTGCTTTCCATCTCAGACAGTCTTCACTTACTGTTAAAGAATGTAACTCACCCACTGTTTTTGCTGAATAGATAGCAGAAGGAAAACTGTTCCCTTTCAAGGGAACTCGAGCTGCGTTTGAGACGCGGTGGGAACGCTCTGCGTGATTGCGTCATGAAGCACATGTAAAATCAGTCCAATGGAAGCCCGATACGTCATAGGTGACGTCATAGACCAGGAAACTATAAAGCACCCTTGCAAACAGACCGCGCCAGCTTCTGTTGTCTTCAGCAAGCGCTCTCTGTGATTCTGTCCTTGTCTATTTATTGTTGTCTGTCCGATCATATTATCTATATATATCTCATGATGGCGAGCAAGCAAGATTTCAAACGTTGTGTTGTTCCCTGCCCTCGTTTCATTACGGGTGGGGACACACATCAGATGTGTGTTGCTTGTTTGGGAGTAGAGCATGCCCAGTCGGTCCTCGAGGGGGCTGACTGTGAGCATTGCTTGAGTTTGTCAATGAAAACTCTCCGCTCTCGCCGGGCATTCTTTGAGGAGGATGGTTCGGGTCGTGTTCCCCGAGGTGCGGGTCCCGCTGCTGCCGAGGCACAGCGGCGGCGTGCATCTTGGGGTTCACAGATGGATCTTGTAGCGGGGTTTGAGACGGGCCCATCCCTTTCTCAGCCCTTACCTGCTGGTTCCGGTGTCCCAGCCCAGGAAGGAGCCCGCTCTGCGGTTTCTCCTCCCCAGGTTGAGGCACCAATGTTGCGGGTATCCAGTTCTGAGGAACTGGATGTCGTTGATATGGGGGAATTTGAGTTTTCGCCAGCTCATACCCCTGCTGATGAGGAGCTTATGGAGGTTTTATCTCGTGCTGTTACTAAATAAAATATTGAGTGGCCAGCTGATGATATTGATGTTGAATCAAGAAAGAGTCTTCTGGATGAACGTTATTTACCATCTAGATCACGACCTCCTCGTCGGGAACTCCCATTTTTTCCTGATCTCCACACTGAGGTGTCCAGATCATGGAATAAACCGGCATCTTTCAGAGTTCATAATCCTCAAACTAGCAATTACAGTAAAGTTAGAAGTATTGATAATTATGGTTATTTGACGATGCCTCGTGCGGAAGAGACGCTTGCGAGCTATCTCTCCCCCGAGTCAGCGTCATCACTGAAAGCCCCGACGTTACCCACCAGACCATTAAAGAATACATCTGTGCTGGTGGGTAAAGCGTATTCGGCAGCAGGTCAGGCTGCGGCATGCTTACATACAATGTCGATATTACAAGCTTATCAGGCTGACTTGCTGAGGGACATAGATGAATGTGAGGAAGTTAGTGCTGATGCAATTCGAGAATTACGTCGCACAACAGATTTATCTCTCCGGGCCACCAAGGAGACGGCCAAATCTGTGGGCCGTTCTATGGCAGCCCTGGTGGCCACGGAACGTCATTTATGGTTAAATCTTTCTGAGATCAAAGATAAAGATAGATCTGTTCTTCTGGACGCACCGCTTTCTCCTACAAGTCTGTTCGGCGATGCTATAAATTGTGTTGTCGATAGGTTTCAAGAAAATAAAAAACAAGCGGCTGCGTTTCAGAGATTTCTTCCTCGCCGGTCCAGTGTCCCCGAGGCTGCACGTAATATAAAGATTGAGCAGCCTCGTCCGTCTACGAGCTCCGCACATAGATTCCAGCAGAAACAGAGCGTTGCTGCTCGGGCTCCTCCACAATCCGGGGTTCCCGAGTGGCGTTCGCAGTCCAGGCCTGTTGGGGGCAGACAGGATCTGAGGACTGTCATCTCCAAGAGAGCCTGGACTAAGAAGAAGTCCTGACGCCAAGTGTGCCAGGCTTCTGAGGGTGGTCCCCTCCAGGGAGGAACGATTCCGAGGAACCGTTTCTCTTTGGCGCCCTCCGGGGGGGCGATTCTCCGAGGAGAGTCGCAGCGTTGCCACATCGGTTGTTCCCTGCCGGTTCGCCGTTTCAGGGCACCGATGTGTCAGCGTCCCCATGCAATCCTCTGAGGAGGGTTGTAGAACGGTCAGTTCGGTTGTTCCCTGCCGGTTCGCCGCTTCAGGGCGCCGAAATGATTGTTCAATCAAATCCAGAGGCCAGTCTCGAGAGACTGGTTCCCTTATCAGAATTTCTGGCAGCGTGGAAACTTCTGCCAAATATTTCTTTATGGGTCCTGCACATAATAGAAAAGGGTTACAGAATTCAGTTCGGTTCTCGTCCGCCCAGATTTCAAGGGGTCCTTCCCACAGTGTTGGACTCACAGCAGGCTCTGGTTATGGAGCAGGAAGTTCTGACACTTCTTCAAAAAGGAGCGATAGAGGGGGTGCCTCCTCCCAGCAGAGAGTCAGGGTTTTACAGCCGTTACTTCATTGTTCCGAAAAAGGATGGAGGGTTGCGTCCTATTCTAGATCTGCGCCAGTTAAACAGCAGAGTTCAGAAACTCAAGTTCAGGATGCTCACACTCAAGCAAATTGTATCACAGATTCAGTCCGAGGACTGGTTTGTCACAATAGACCTGAAAGACGCTTACTTCCATGTGTCTATCCATCCTCATCACAGGAAGTTCCTGAGGTTCGCTTTCGGGGGCGAAGCTTACCAGTATCGGGTTCTACCGTTTGGCCTAGGTTTATCACCCCGCACCTTTACAAAATGCGTGGATGCAGCTCTGGCTCCCTTGAGACTCCAGGGCATTCGCGTATTAAATTATATCGACGATTGGTTGATTTTAGCTCAGTCAGAGCAGTTGGCAGTTCGGCATCGAGATGTCGTTCTGTCTCACATAAAGGAGTTGGGGTTGCGGCTCAACATCTAGAAGAGTGTTCTCCTCCCTGCTCAGAGGACCACTTTTTTAGGTGTAATTTGGGATTCGACCACAATGCAGGCACGTGTATCTCCTGCTCGGATTTCTGCGATTCTCACAGCCGTAAAAAATGTAAAACTAGGCCAGTCACTCACTGTGAAACGGTTTCAGAGACTGTTGGGGCTCATGGCAGCAGCGTCCAACGTGATTACTTTTGGCCTGATGTACATGAGACCCCTGCAGTGGTGGCTCAGAACCAAGGGGTTTTCTCGGAGGGGAAATCCGTTCCGCAAGATCAAGGTCACGCGGCTATGCCTTCGTGCCTTGGTCATGTGGAAGAAACCTTGGTTCCTTGCCCAGGGCCCAGTGCTGGGGGCTTCTTGTCAATGCGTCACGCTTTCGACGGATGCTTCCCTCACGGGATGGGGGGCGGTCATGAGTGGCCGCTCGGCACAAGGTCTTTGGCAGGACCATCAACTGTCATGGCACATAAATCGTTTGGAGATGATGGCGGTATTTCGAGCTCTCAAATATTTCCTGCCAGACCTGAGAGGCCATCATGTGTTGGTTCGTACGGACAACACGTCGGTGGTTTCATATATCAGCCATCAGGGGGGTCTGAGGTCACGTCACCTTTGCAAGCAGGCCCATCAGATCCTCCTATGGGCCCAGGGGAAGTTGCTATCTCTCAGAGCAGTTTACATTCCGGGGCGTCAGAATGTGGGAGCAGATATACTGTCAAGGCAGGGGCTGAGGCCCGGGGAGTGGAGACTTCACCCCGAGGTGGTGGAGCTCCTGTGGGAGAAATTTGGTCGTGCTCAGATAGACCTTTTCGCATCCTCAGATACAACCCATTGTCCCATGTGGTTCTCTCTCACGCACCCAGCTCCTCTCGGACTGGATGCGATGGTGCAGGTGTGGCCGAGGCTGCACCTGTATGCATTTCCCCTGATATCGTTGCTCCCGGGGGTTCTGGAGAGGGTTCGCCGGGAAGGGGCCCATCTGCTACTAATAGCCCCTTACTGGCCGACTCGAGTTTGGTTCTCAGACTTGGTGTCTCTTCTGAACGGCTCTCCCATGGAGATTCCAATCAGGAGGGACCTGCTGTCCCAGGTAGAGGGCACGATTTTTCACCCTCGGCCGGAGTTGTGGAAACTGTGGGCCTGGCCTCTGAGGGGGCCAGGCTCATAGAATCCGGTCTCTCGACTGAGGTCGTTGAGGCCATTCTCCATTCCAGAGCCCCTTCCACGAGAAGACTGTATGCGCTGAAATGGAAATTATTCTCCACCTGGTGTGGTGAGTGTCAGTTAGATCCTGTTAACTGCCCTGTTGGTTCAGTTCTCGATTTTCTGCAAGACCGTTTCTCTGCTGGATTATCTCCTTCCACCTTAAAAGTTTATGTGGCGGCTATATCGGCCTACCATACCCCTCTGGGGGGTACTTCTATTGGGAGAGATCCTCTGATTACTCGTTTTCTCCGTGGTACATTGAGGTTGAGACCTGCACTGCACTCTAGAGCACCGGCTTGGGATTTAGCCATTGTACTTGAAGGTCTGGCTCTGGCTCCCTTCGAGCCTATTGAAGAGGTTTCAGAAAAATTCCTCACTTTGAAAGCGTTATTTCTCCTTGCTATTTCATCTATCAAGAGAATTGGAGATTTGCATGCCCTGTCGGTTGCTCCTTCATGT